>DWHP01004888.1:0-12276 GCA_018247895.1 Parnassius honrathi
ATTAATAACTAAAATTTACAGATTAATTACATTAGAAAGATAATTTATTTTATGTTACCAAAGTTTCCATATATATATTTTAAATATTCTTAAATATAAATATGAGGCTGCAACGCTCCCGAACATAGTCGTTCGCCACGAAACTGTTAAGTGATTTTATTCACCTTAGAAGGTACTTCCTCAGCTTAAATACTTACGGCCAGGCTGGACGAAAATCTCGTATTTTAGTCACGAGTTTGACACTTGAGCATTGATACTTCTGAATAATATGCTCAGTATGCATACACGAAATACTCAATTAAATATACATGCAGCTGAAAAGGTAGCGCTAAAAGCCTTTTAATGTCAGAAATCCTCGCCTTATGATCTGATCCCAAATAAGATAGCTACCACGCTCTATGTTTTAATTTTATTGTTAAAATACCCAGACTACGGGATGCAAGATGTGTAGCACTGTGATCGATATTCAAGCGGATCGTCAATCGAGAGATCACCAAGAGTGGCATTATAACTAATCCTCCGCAGCCTCGCAAACCTACGTAGACTATTACGGGCTGATAAAAAAGAAGAATGGTTTAAATAATAATAATATTTTATTCTTCATTACAATTAATATAGCATGTGCTAAAACTAAGGAAAAATACTTACTAGCATCAGCTACAAGAGTCCCTTCACCTCGAATTGGCAGTACCAGGAACTGAATATCTACTTTATATTTCCCTTCAAAATGCAGCCTTGGAAAACGGACGCGAGCGCGGACCGTCATTTTTTCTAGATCGACACTGCAATAAAAGTTTGAAAATGTATTAGTGAATTTATGTACTGCATAGATTTTGAACAAAGTATGATAATTTGTGCAAGATATAGTTACTCCATCGACAAAATCATATTTATATCATAATGTCTACAAAAACTTATAAATAAGTAAAAGATCACTTGTAAAATAATTAAATAAATAGAAAGAAACCAAAGCCAAGCTATGGGATGGCAGTATAAAAGTCATAGTTTACAAAAGATGGCGGTATGGCTATCACGTTTAAGCCAGACGTAAAATATAACACTTGGAAAGGCGACAGGAAACAGCTTCAATAGTGCGGGATATCTGGGCAATTTACATGCCAAGCAAAGCAGTTTAGGCAAGACTCTACAACGCAGGAGGTTCATGTCTAACTGTTGATAAAACTATAAAATCAATTTTATCCAATGTCGAGTTTTCGTGTAAGTATAAGAAAACACTAGCTGTGGAATTCGAAATAAGGTAAAGTAGTTAAACAAAACTAAACGTTGCCTGAAAATCATAAGTGCGTCGTTACGTTTAACGTTCTGTCAACCCATCTCTTCCCAATGTCAGATTAAGACTACTTTATGCCCTAAGCAATGCACACCTAAGCAATATGCACCGAATTTGTCCACTAGTAAACCACAGGTCTTTAAAAAACCTAACTTATTATTTACTAAGAAATTAATTAATCATTACGTGTATTTATAGTATGCAAGAGATTTTAATATGAAAAAAAAGCTAGTAGAGTATTTTAATAAAGTCCAAATCATACAACTTCTTTAATGTTACCTGATATTCGACTCGAGACTTTTCCTTCTTTTTTCTGTGTTCGGAGGCGAATGTGGTGAGGTGTTTAGGGTTTAGGGAGGGAGGGAGGGGAGGGAGGCGATCGAAACGAATCTCATCCAATCACATGCGGGGGAAAGAGAGGGTCTCTGCAAATATCAAGTAATTTTTTTCCCGCAAGAAACAATGCAAAATTTCGAGAAAATTGCGGTAAATTAAGTAAAATATGGCTAAATGCCACACAATAATGTTTATGGCGGTTATGCGAACTCCGTAAATTATACAAAAACAAATAAGCAAATTATGTTTTAGTTGTTAAATAAACCTAACGTAATCAAGCACATATTAACATATTTACCCCCAAAATCTCACATGAAATTTGGGTTGAGTCGTATCTAAAGACATCTCAAAAGGGGAAGGTGGAGGGTGGAAAAATCGATAAAATGTCCTCACGTAAGTATTGAACCCCTTATTTATGCTGCCCCTCGACCCCTCGAGGAGTGATGTCCTAAGCAATAATAAGTTTACTTTGCTTGTAGGCTAATTCGGCACTGCCTCTTAACGTGGTTATCTTATTTGTATCCTTTAGAAAAATAGAATTAAATCGCCGCTTAAATAAACATTTGCAAAATCTTTATGAAAGAACATGGTGGTGGGATAGAACGAAGCTAAACCTAGTTTGTGATTTTTCAGGATTGGCAAGTCAGGTTTTTTTACTAGTGGACGAATCACAAGCTATCTATCCATTTTAAGACCAAAAAGTTTGCATAAGATCACGCGATCAATAGACGTAATGCAATTAACTAGGTACTTAACAATCCACAAAAAAGAAACAATTATTATTAATTCATAGTAAATTAATTTTAATTGCATCTAGTGTAATTTACGTGAACTAATTGCAGTCGCTGAAACCAGTTTTAGTGAAAAATGAAAACATTCATGCAACTCACAACAGGTGGCTCTGTGTGGTGTAATTTGAAAATAAATTATACTAATTTATTAAGTGTGTAGATGACGGTGACGTCTTCAACGAACGGACAAGATAAATTACACCACTTACCGTTGGATGACTTTGGATTTGAATTACTGTAATTTATAAATCATCGTAGTAATTAAGTAAGTTCTATATTTCACTTAATATCGAATATGCTATCGATACACCTCTGAGACCAGAGACGCATCGAGCAATATGTTCAAGAGTACTCTTGCTATCAGTTAGAATGACTGTTTTTTGAAAATTTGTTTTACTAGCATGTAACAGGGCGTCTTTTATAGCAATTAACATTAATTAGCACTGCGCTGTTGGCGGACTTAACGTGTCATCGAAATTATTTCTCAGACATGCAGGTTTCCTCACGATATTTTCCTTCACCGCAAAGAACGTGGTAAATACATAGTAATATGATAAAAATTACTTACAAGACACTTTTTATTGTGAAATTTCCGGCTCCAGAAACTTTGATATCTTTACCCACCGCTTGCAAAGCTCTCATGTTTTTCCCAACAGGCGGAGATATCTGGAAAACAATTTATATTTTAGTTTGTTTAATAAAAATTTGATAGTTACCGACCGTGTATTCAAATCCTGTACAGAAAAACTATTTATATGTACTATATTAGACTTCGTCCACGTGGAATTCTTACGTTAAGTTTTCATGGTTTTTAATTTTTGAACGATTCTATAATAAAAATAATCTAATTTACTCCTTATAACATCAGCTATCTGCCAGAGAAGTCCCGTCAACATAAGTCCTGCGATTTCGGAGATTAACCAGATCAAACAGACAGACAAAACCGTACCGTTTATACTTTCATATGCATTTAGTAAAAAGATGTTATTTTGACATTACAAACACACTTCAATTTGATTTATTTGTATAGATATCAGTACTTAAATATTAACTTTCCAGTGGGAAGTTATTGTAATGGGTCCGATTTTGCAAATTGCAAATTTTAACATATCTCCACTTTTCAAGGTCTTTAGAGTCCAATAGTATGGTTTTTAAGAGGATGTCCGTGTGTGCACATGTACGTATATATGTGTGTATGTATGTTCGGATTCAATTTTCGCCTCGTGTATCTCGGGAACAAAGTGTTATATTGACATGGGACCAGTTTCGTTTAACGTATAATTGTGTAACTTAGACCTCATTAAATTTTGAGCAAAATCGGTCAAGTCGTTTTTGTGCCGAATGAAAAATTGTATAAAATATTAAAACATGATATTTTTTATTCTTTCCAGCGGGAAGTTAGTCGTGTGGACCTTTCGGGTCGCACCTAGACCGCTTTTTTGATTTATAATTTCAGTAATATCAGCGGAAACGAAACGCGAGTTGCTCGCAAATTTAGGTCGGGGTGAAAATATATTTGATTTAGAATTTTATTGAATAGTTCATGCACGCGCTTACACATTCATATTTTAAGAAGAATTTCCGATATACAATTTCTAGAAATATCAAATCTCGAGCGTCAAAATCGTGTATAAAATATCATATTTTGTCCAATGTTGTCTGTCATGGGAAGAACCAGCAAGAAACCCAGCGGGACTTTTAAAAAAATAACAGTTTACAATCATGTATATTACAATTAACATCACATAAATTAAAATATATTAAATTCCTTAATCCTAAAATAAATATCCCTTTTATACAAACATAGTTTAATAAAGTTTTTGAACTTTGTGCATGTCAAATTTTGTATATTTCCTGGGATTTTGTTGCAAAAGCGTATATTCATCGCCTCAAGAATGAATTATTGACTCGATAGAGTCATTAACTGGTACTACTAGCTTGGGTCTGTTCCTAGTATTTACATAATGAAATCACTTATTTTTGTAAAATTACTTTTATTTTTATGTACGTACATTACATTTTCACAAATGTATTGAGAGATCAAAGTTAATATATTAATTTTTTTTTAATTTTTGTCAGAACGACAAATCCTATCCCTGCACCTCCACAGCAAAGACGAATCTTATGACAAATAATAATATGTTGCAATCCATGAAACCTTTTGGGCTACAGAGTGCTGAAGAAATAGACATACATACATAAATACATCCGAAAAATATTACCATCTTCCTCAGACTGTTGAGTAAAAATTAACATATCAAAAGAAAGTTTGAATGAATAAATGAATGAACGAAAAAGCAAAAGGGAAGGGATCAGCTGTATTGTATCGGTAATAAACTAAATTTGTGTGTGAGTGTGTGTGTCTGTGTGCTTAAGAAGCGGAAGAATATTTTGGATAATCGAACATACAGTCCATCTATGTGCAATTCAATGTGTGTGCAAAAGTGCAATAGTGATCCGGTCACCTGGTAAAATATTGTAAGATTTGGGATAATTCGTCCACGATGTTGGCAACCGTCTTTATTTATATATGATTGTAGTAGACAAGTTAACTACCTTCACGACGTATTTTCGTTACGGTTGCTAGGTCTCTTTAGAGACTAATTACCTGCGCAGGACAGGATTTTAGTGCACGAGTGTTTGCGCAATCGCAGGTACACTTTCTATTCCCCCAACTTTCGTAGTCCCGTAAGATAGTAATCCGACACAACCGGAGATAGATCTGGCAGAGATCTAACCTATGCCGGCACTTACACACAATCGGCAACATCAGGCCCATGACCAACGGCTTTAAATGCTTTCCGAATTACGGGAGTGAATTTACAATTCGTTAACTCCGGGTAGCTTCTGAGAACTTCTCGACAGAAAAACCCAATTACTGATTTGACCCGACTCGTGTTTCGAGTCCGGAACAACACACACTACAGCTTACGACCGTTTTGTTTTTAAATGTAATTAGGGTGAAAAACGAGCACACAGTCCACGTGATGGTAAGTGGAAACTGTGACCCATAAACATTTACATTTATCCTCGATTAAGAATCAAAACCCAGATACGTTGTCACCCCTGAGGACTAAGATGGAATGCCTCGTTTCCAGTAAAAAAGAGTCTCCGGATCTCTACACTCACCATACAAAACACTGTAGTATTAAGCTGCTATTTTACGCTGGTATTCTATAAGAACGCGGTCCTTCCCCGGTCGAGCGGACCCAGCCGTGCTACAACCATAACATAGCTGACTCTACCACATATGAAACAGACGTATGCCACATTAATTCAAACACAAAGTCATAAACTTTTTATTTCATTTAACGTTTAAAACTCTCATTAACGTCAAAATCTACTGGTTCGTAAAACAAGAATTTCCTAGAGGTAACCGGCAAGAAACATGGGTGGTTATTGTGAATTGTGCGAATTTAATTATTGCAATAAACAGTCGCAACACCGTCTGTCAAACCGTCGGGGCTGGACGAGGTCCACTTTCCGTGGTGTTTTTTTTAACTCCTAATGGGACTGTTGATTAGGTGGTTATCATCATTCGAATCCAAAGGTTTGAATTCCAGTTCAGGTCAAAAAATGAGATATAAGTAAGGCCGAATTCTATTAATTTTCGGTCGTAGTCAAGTACATTTATAATGTGGCATTTTAAGGAAATATACATGTATAGAAAGCCTGAAACTCATAGCGGCTTTACCTTCTGGCCTCTTCTTCTTCTAATACCTTCTTTTGACTGAGGTAGTCGTACAATTCTCCTCCAGAACAATACTCCATTACAAGTATCATCTTCTCGCTATTTTCAAATACTGAAACAGAATAATAACCAAAATAAATATCGTTATAATTATTACTTGAGAAGTTAATAAGGTTTAGACTTCATTTCAATAAGCTTTTATTTATCAACACTAAGTGTGCTAACGACGTCGCACATCGTAAACTCAAAACCTCGATTTAAAGTCGTGGAAATGTGGGCCGTATTATTTTATCGCTTATAGGTTAATTATACTTTACTTAAATCGAAAGACCACGTCGTATTTTACTAGGTGGTAAAAGGTTACTTCCTTTCTGCCTACGAGTCCGTTTTTGTTGGTATCACACTGTTACGTATTTTTGCCGATAAAGATAGAAGATAAAGATGCTGATGCGCACGAGAGAGTCAGACAGCCAGTATAATTGCAGGCCATGAGGCATTCCATCTTAGTCCTCAGAGACAGCGCATCTGTAGCCATCTATATCTAAAGCTCGTTGTAGATGTTCATGGGCTGCAGAAGCCACTTACCATCAGTTGAGCTGTAGTTTTTGGCAGAAGTACAAGGAAAACTATCACAGCTGAGTAGGCTTAACAAGTTAACTAACGGTTCGCGAAGCATGTATTTGGGGGATGCGTGCTCTCAGCGGAAAGCCTTGGGTTAATTCCTAACCACTCTTCGATGCCCGGCCATAAAGGCCGTCTCAAGTGAAGTCTATAAAGTTGTCTCAACTGAGTATCTTATGTCAAGTGAGGAGTAGCCTACTCCTCAACACCACCGCTGTAGAAACAATGACTCCCCTTTTTTGCAAGTTATAATATAGATATTAAAAAACATATCCTGCCTTTATTTAATATTAGACAAAAAATCACATGTACTTTACACAAAACGAATAACAAACTTTACGTTTCTTGCAAAACTTCGCCTAACTTCGAGTCGAATTGTGTTGAGACGTTACAGGTGACGGCCATAAAGTCGTGGACACAGACTTAGACTTTAAATATAGTTACACAAAAACGATTCAACCCACAAAAAACTAGTTCTGAGATATTGAAGTTTTTTTGAGTACTCAGTGATATTTGATTTGCTTGTAAATTTGCTTTTTATCGACTGGGAATTTTGACATTAATATCTTTAATAAGAAAATTTTGCCACTGAACACTATTAAATAAACAAGGTAAATGAATTCACGGAATGGAAGGCAATTATAAAATTAAAAACAAATAAAATTTAATAACAAATAAGGCAAAAAGGCATTCTGAAACTTATTTTTCCTTAACGATATATTTTTATGGATCTAAATACATTTTCAGATCGGTTAATTATAATTATGCCTTCGAAAAACAATGATTTGTCCTTTTTATAAATAGACAGAAATTGCGCTCTTGACTCAACATCACTGTGATTTTCCCACAAATTATATATTTTTTCCATTTTTGATACAAATAATAATTGTCATATATAATTTGTAAATTGGGTATAAATCAATTGGAGCTTCGGCTTCCAAAATATCAAAGCTCATTCTTTGTACTGCGGCATTCGTAATATCGCAACAAGCGCGACAACGCGTCCGTACACATGGCGGCATAGGCAGCACACGGTTTTGCACTTCTTGTCGATATTTCGAGAGACGTACAGTTCCGCAGTTACTTTGAAGGGAAGACTAAACTGGCAAAAAGCTTGGTGTGCTCAGATGATCGAAATGGTGTTTCACCGCTTACAGTTTTACACAGCGCAGGGCGGCCTCATATGGAATAATATTCTCATCTCTAGGCCTGTGCACCCTATTATCAGCTACCTGCCCTTGATCGATTTCAACGGAGAGCGGTCCAAATCGTCGACGATAAAGTTCAGGCCTATCGGGGCTTAATCCACTGGCCTTGCAAAGAGACGTTGCACCTCTGTGCATCTTCTACCGCATATATCACGGGAAGTGCTGGGGGGAAATGTTCGGATAAGTTCCAGCTGCTAAATTCCACCATCATACACTAGAATTTGAAATTCCATCCTCATAATCGTGATTGCTGGCGGTCCACTACAATGCAATTTACGCGGAATTTTCTGCCTCGTACACACTGTAGAATAAACTGTCGCCAGCAGATTTTCCGAACCGGTACGCCTTAGGAACCTAAAAGAAAAGGAAGAGAAAAGAGGAAGGAAGACTAAAAGGAGCAAACGACGATATAATTTAATATGACCGCGTAAAACGATCATGTAATACATGAGTAGTGGATGTGTAACAAGTGGATATTGACGTATAATTAATCATTATTATAATTATTTAAGTCTATCACAAGTCTACTGTTAAACATAGGCATCTCCCAAGGAATGAATGACTGTAAATAATTATGCAATTGTTTTGAAATCTGGTATTCATTCTATTGACGAGTGTCTTAATCAGTGCTGGTACAGAAGTGCCCCCTGAACCTCATCGTTCCATGAACTTATCGAAACGTAACTCATTTATGCACCCTCAATTCATACTCACAATTCGCTATGTTTAAATATAAGACGAAAAGTGTTCTAGCTTAACGAATTAAGTATTTATTTACTATTATTATACCTTCGTAAATATGGACGATGTTGGGATGCCTCACAGAGGACATAATCTGTACCTCGCGGCGGATGCGAATGAGATCGGCTTCCGATTCGATTTTGCATTTTTTGATGGTCTTGATCGCGACCTCTTGTCCAGTCTTCTTGTTTATACCCAGCTGCACCTTGCCGTATGTGCCTTGTCCTAATTTTCTAACTATGTCAAATCTATAACAAAAAGAGAAGAATAATATATAAATATTTAAACAATGTAGGGAACTGAAACGTATTATGGTTACAAAACAAGAACGCATAAGCATTTTGATTCTTAATCGAGAATAGATGGAGGTGTTTATGAGGTACGGTATCCACTTACCATCACGTGGACTGTGTGCTCGTTTATCATTCTTACTTTTATATAAAAACGGACAAGTAAATCTAGGACTCGCATCCTGGGGTTATCACGTAAACTTAATAATACATATAGATAGAATTCAGCTGTTCCAGGATTTTGTTGGTAAGGTAAGCACTAAAAATAATTGCTCTAATGAAAACATCAAATATTATTAAAGAACAAAGTGAATTATTCACGGGAAACAAAATGTTCTTTCATACATCAATTTACATTACGGTCAATGCTCCAATTACAAACGTAAATTTATCATAGAAAATATTTTTACATGATAATAATATTAAGTAATAATAATTTATTAGACAATTAAAATCTTCTTCTCCCCCTATCGTGGTGCTCGCGGTGATCAATGCTGAGTGCAGACTGAACATATAAAACTCTAGTTTAGATGATATAATAATAAATATAACAACATAATACATTCCTATGGTATTTACAACGTGGAAAGGCAAGCGAAACACGGAAAGCGTAAAGCAATTAAAATTTTTGTCACTTCGTGCACTCATATAATTTTAAAACAAATCGCACGTTGTAATAAAAAGCTGTTGGCGTAGTCATTAAACCGGTTACAATTCACGTTTCACAATAGAAAAAATGACAGGACAACTGTAACGAAGTAACAAAATAAATTCGCTGCTATGATTACAGCAATAAGTTTTAAGACACTACAGTAAATAAATAAGCGCATGTTTGCTTGTAACGCCGATTAACGAGCACTTAGCACGCAACTCAAACTACAAAGCGGTTGTGATAATTTGATGTCAATGCTACACGCTAAACTGGTAGTGTTAGACCATTTGTCAATGTAAACACTACCGCCCGTATACCGATTGCGTTATGCTTGATATTTTGTTTAGCATCCTGATCCTAAAGGGTGCATGCAATTTACTGCATTACATATTCACTCATTCATTACAGCCTATCGAATATCCACTGCTGAACATGGGCCTTCCACACAGATGTCCCAAATAGAAACACATTTTTCACAGTTGTCACCACCGAAATCGTAATCATAAGACAATAGAAGTGGCCTAGACGCGTGACCTTGTGGCCGCTATGATGTGTTGACAAACATCACTCACCATTTTGTGGTTTAGTTGCGCGGGGAACGTCACACGTGAATTATTTATGTTATTATAATGGTGAACTGCAGCATAATCAGTAGTAAAAACTAATCAAGGACGTGTAATTTAACTAATAAAGGCATAACATTTCTTCGGTAAGATGATTATTTACTAATTATCATTGTTTTAACTAATTTACATCCAGATGAATACTTTACGATGATATTTACCTTTGTAAACTTTCATCTATTACTTTTCGTATTTTACAATTACCTTTGCTGCTTTTGTTTTACCGTAACACGCGACGCACACGACGTTGACAAACTCGCCAAGCAATGTAATGTGAAACATTAGATATAATTGTGCATTGCGTATGTTTATAATACAGCTGCCCGCGAATGCGTTAAAATGTGACGACATCGGTTTCGGAAGAAATCGAGCGCTAATTCATTTCTATTGTCTTATTACTATTTCTGTGGTTGTCACGTTTGGCAGGCGGATCAGCGGCCGCAGTTTATTCATTGCATTTGTCATGAGGACGACGCTTCTCCGGATATGCTGTTTCAGTATTACATAATATACATTGTGTATACTATTAAGGTAAGACCGCCAGGTTGGTCTCGTGGTCGTAAGCGCGACTGTTGATCATGAGGTGAATCTGGAGTCGGGCCAAAATTTTGCTATTGGATTTTTCTGTCAAGAAATTCTCAGTAACAGCCTGAAATCAGGAAGTTGGCGGAGTTTCACCCCCGTGCCTCGCGAAGTACAGGAAGCTAATGGTACTCTATAGGTCGTGTCGTATTTCTGTCCCATCATACTATGAAAGTGAGGGATAGAGAGTGCACCTCCGTTTGCGCGCTCACTCGTGTACCATAATACCGTCCCGTGCAGACGGTTAATCTTCGTTGAGACTGGCCGCCGTGACCGAAATTCGGTCTGGAGGACAATAATAAAGTATGTATTATAAATAGGGTTGCCACCTTTTCTTTTGAACAAATATAGTATTTTTCCCAAAAGGGATGCAAAAATATAGTACTTTTAAGAAATGGATGGATGTGCTCAATACAAATATGAATGTATTTTTCCATATATAATTGTTATTGCTCTTTACTTTCGCTACCAATGATCTAACCACCTTACCTTCTAACTTACTTTTAAAATAATTATAGGAGGTTGAGCAGTTTAATTTAATTAATACATGCTCCTTTTATTTCTTCTTTCAATGTTACATTCATGATGGATAAAATTCTTTCCTAAAAACGTACTTGTTCCAGACTTCCAATCACAGTTAGTATAACAAAGCGACAGTTGAATTAGGGATAAGAATATAGTATTTTGCGTACTATATTATTTTTCTATAATATATAGTACAATTGACCGAAATATAGTACGATACTATATAATATATATTATAGTACGGGTGGCAACCCTAATTATAAAGTACATTCTTAGAAAACCGTGCAGCTTTAGTGGAGAGGATATCCAATGTCTGAATCGTGCTTCATGTGCTATTTTTGTATCTAACACTGCACTTGATCCTTTCTCACATCTAATCGCATAAGTTATATCGAAAACGAAAGTTGGGGACGAGTCAGTGGCGTTATAATGCAGAGCAGAGTAAAATGCTTTCGATGATCAACATTATTTCAAATTCTTAACGATATACCTATATATACGAGTGATCTTAGGTCGGTTGAAGGATCGAACCTGAAGTGACACTAGATTTTATATCATAGCTCCAAAACAATTTCGAGAAAGTTTTTTAGTAAAGACAGCTTTCTAATGTCAACGCAGTTTATGATCTAGCCTGTACATACAGTTAGGATATTACTGATGAGATTTTATGATGTTGATCATACGATTAAAAGTAATAATTGATAAGTATCCTTAATACTAGAACTAATAATTATACTAGCCAATAATGAAAAGGCAGTAATGTTTTTTCACGTTCAAGTTTAAATTTAATTACAAAATTAAGTAATGGCGACCTTAACAAGAAATTTTATCAGATATTCTTTAAATGAATTTTCAGTGACATTAACTTAATTAAGTGCTGATTTACCATGTGCTCGGCGGTGAAGGAAAACATCGTGAGGAAACC
>DWHP01004889.1:0-12276 GCA_018247895.1 Parnassius honrathi
CAATGAGGGCATCCACGACTATCTGCCACCAGGGGGACGCAACTTAAAAAGAGGTGTAATATTTGTCAGATTACATAGCCGGAAGTTAAATTCTTTGAGAAATGTAGAGGTAGTTTTTTTCTGTACTATTGGTTATATTTTATATTAATTAGATTAAAAATGAATAAACAAAACCATAAATATTCTTAAAGGAGAAATTTAAAAAAGAGTTAAAATGTACCAAAAAATTAAAGAGCATATCACTAAGGCATTATTTTGTGTAGTATTAATATAATACTCTAGAAACTGATTTTTTATTTCGTATGTACGTAGTAATAATGTGGCCAATATATTCTAAACGAATTCGTTCGACGCATATTCGACAAATTGCATAACGAAAACTAATTAGGTTTTCATAAATTTGAATAATATGCAATTTGACTAAGCGTTCCTGTATTAATAGGACGTATAGTCCAAGCGTTAACTGTCGAAAAAGGTATACTATTTTATTAGTAATACTCATACTGGCCCCGGTTCACGCCGCGAATGACGGTGTGATTCGTGCCGCGATTCGTGTAAGAGAGAATGTGGAGAGTCCTTAAGGCTTAAGGTGTCACAATAAGGTGAAATCATTCATAACTTGCATTTATACTTATTTTCCACACATAACATCGATAACTGAAATTGATCTCAATGCTTCATTGCTATCTCTCCTATCGTTTAAAAAAGCGAACTCGCAAGAAGGGCACCAAACGGGAAGTTGATAGTGACCAAATAGCTATCCCCTAAATTTATTCATTTTGCAATAATTTATCGAAACTCGCCAACACTTTTTAACTTCACGCTAAGAAAATGGAAAATTTTCGTGTGCGTGCGCGTGTGCGCGCGTGTGTGTGTGCGTGTTAACCTTTCATAACTTTTAAACGTCTTGATCGATTGAGATGCGGTTTGCGGCGTTCCAAAGATCTCAATGTCAAATAGATTTGGTGGTATATGATAATATATATCAAATAGATTTGGTGTAAATAATCATTCGGACGAGTAGATTTTGAGAAAACTCAAAAACTGTTTTTTTGGTATAACTTTCAAACGGTTTTACCGATCGATTTCAAAAACTAATCAGCTCTTAACCTCAAAAAATGACATCGAACGCCGTTTGGAAAATAAAAATCGGTTCATTCGTTCGTGAAATATCGAAGGAGAAAGAATTCGAAAAAAACGTTTTTTTAACAACTTCGAGATTTCGCAACATAATTTGGTGAAATTTGGAACGCTTTGTATTTGAAATTAGCGGGAAGTGCCAGGGATGGCCTGCAGGGTCAATCCATTTTTTAATAGAATAAGCGTAACAAGCAAGCACACAGCCCACCCGATGGTAGGTGGATGCTGCGGCCCATAGACATCTACATCTATTTTCCGTTAAGAATCAAAATGCAGATGCGTTGTCACCCATGAGGACTAATAAACGTGTCGTTTCCAGTAAAAGGGGACTGTTTAAGTTTTTTTTTTAAATAGATTGTGTCGTTTAAAAAAGTGCACCAATATGAATAATAAGTAAAACAAAACAATAGTACCGACCGTATTGCTTTCACATTGATGTTTTCGTTTTGCTATCGTTTACTGACACCCGACACTCGTAAGAGTCGATAGCGTCGAGAGCAAGTATGGTGTGTTCGTCAGGAGAGCGGCATACTGGCGCTGGGCGCGGTGGCGGACGGCTGCATGGGCGGCATGGTGCCGCACCTGCCCGACCTGGTGCCGTACCTGGTGTGCTGCCTGGCCGAGCGCAAGGCGCTGGTGCGCGCCATCACCTGCTGGACGCTGTCGCGCTACTCGCACTGGATCGTGTCGCAGTCGCATGACCTATACCTGCGCCCCGTCATGACAGAGGTCAGTGGATCAACAATATGTGGCTCATGGGGACACAAAGAAAATAGCTACGGGTGCATTGCCACCTCTGAGGACTAAGACGGAATGCCCCACTACATGTAAAGCATTTAACTATACTGGTTCTCTTAACCTTTAAATAGAAGACAACAATAGAAACAGGTAAAACCCGAGTAGAGCTAGGTGTCCGGAGTTTGGGCTCGTTTTGTTAAATATTATGAGACCTTACCTCCGGACTTGATGGTGTGACCAAAAAGTGTACTTCGGTGACCGCTATTGGAACGCCCCGTCGAGTAGAACTAGGTGTGCCGAGCTTGCTACTATCTTACCATCGAGTCTTATTACTTATAGCTTTATTATAGACAAACTAAGGCTAACAACGAGCTGGAGGTTGACTAGTAGTGAACAATACTAGAAAGCATTACACAACCAATAAACTGATGATATTTAACTATGTAATGATTATAGTTTTAGTCTGTGCTCTATATTAATATAGATTTGTATATTTTGCTATTATTAACAGCTTCTGAAACGTGTTCTCGACAACAACAAACGAGTTCAAGAAGCGGCGTGCTCGGCGTTCGCAACTCTCGAAGAAGAAGCATGTACAGAACTGGTTCCATACCTTGGACATATTCTACAGACTCTTGTCTATGCCTTCAGTAAATATCAGCATAAAAACTTACTAATACTCTATGACGCTATTGGAACATTGGCAGATTCTGTTGGGCATCATTTGAACAAACCAGAATACATAAATTTATTAATGCCGCCTCTAATCACAAAATGGAATGTGTTAAAGGACGAAGATAAGGACTTGTTCCCTCTCCTTGAGGTTTGTATTTGAAAACGTGCGATTTTATTATGTGTTTAAAAGACGCATATATAGTAGATGTCTGTTTTTTTCAGTGTCTATCATCGGTAGCTACTGCGTTACAGTCGGGATTTCTACCATATTGTGAACCAGTCTTTAGGAGATGTGTTTCATTAATAGAACAAACACTAAATCAAAACATTGTAAGTGTTAAATATGCTTGTAGACATTATATCAACTGAAATTCTTTGCTTGCGTCAATAAGAATTATTTCTATAGAAATTTGTATAAATAAAAAAATGTCTTATATGTACTGTTTTAAATATCTCAATCTAATTTAACTGAAAAAGTAAAACCAACTCATAAAAGTAGCTAACGCAAATCATATGAAAAATCAATATTACACACCCACACACTGCTGTGTGTATGTGCATAATTGCCTCGTCCGTAAATGAATTGATTCAATGCAAAAATGGAGTCTCTATTGATAAAATACTTTATGCTTATGGACATAAGGTTGTGTCTTGCTTCTATTATTCTTACTCCCACATATTTTACCTTGATAGATAACATTGATCTTTATTATTCTGACGTAAAGAACAATACATCCAATGTACCAGGGTGGTCTGAAAAGTTTCTGACCTTAATGTGAAGATGGCAGCACTCGCCAATAAAAGCTAGTGAATGTAGTTGTGTATCTTGTGATAGCTACGCACCAAAATTTAAGTCATTTTGGACGTGTAGTTGTTATTTGACAGTTGTTTGAGTGAGGCAATATGAGTGTTTTTTGTGAAAATAGAAAAAATTGAGTATCAAGTTGTCATAAAATGTTTGTTTTTGATAGGCAATACGCCCACGCAAATCAAACATGAGTTGGCCTTCTGTGTATGGTGACACCGCACCATAATATACCACGGTAAAATTTTTGGCACGTGAATTTAAACGTGACTGTGAGAGCTTGGGAGATGATGAATGTTCGGGACGTGCAAAAAATGCAACCACTGACAGTAACATCTAGATGATCGCCGAATTAAAGTGAGAGAAACAGCAGAGGCTATGAAAACATACAAAGAACCTGGTTGTCACATATTAAAACAGTGCCGCGTTTGCTGTTAGACCAAAAACGTGTTCGAATTTTTACGTGGTAGGTTTGGTATTTTTACGTTTTATGTTGCAATTATATTGTGGTTCTAGAACGAATGGGTCGGCCCAACCGGAAAGAGGACCACGCTCTCACAGAATACTAGCGTTAAACAGCAGCTTAATGGTGTTGTGTTTCGTATGGTGATTATAGAGAACTGAAGACCCTTTTTACTGGAAACGAGGCATTCCATCTCAGTCCTCAGGGCTGGTAACGAATCTGCATTTTCATTTTTAATTAGAGATAAATGTAGATGCCACAAATGGGCCACAGTATCCACTTAACATCTGGTAGACTGTGCTCGTTTGTCACCCTATAAAAAATGAACATTTCCAACGCTCTGTTGACGCAATTTAGGCGCAACAAATCCGAGTATTGGCGCCGATTAAGTACTGTAGATGAAGCTTGGATACACCATTATATACCCGAAATAAAAATACAGTCAGAACAGTGGACTGCTAAAGGGAACCAGCTCCAAAAATTATTTTTTCGGCACGGAAAGTGATGGCGACTTTTTTTGGGATAGTCATGGAGTTATCTTCAAACGGGAAAAACCATTACAGGAGCATACTACGCATCATTACTTGACAAACTGAAAACAGAAATTGTGGAAAAATGGCCACATTTGCAGAAAAAAATATCATGTTTTTCACCATGACAACGCGTCGTCTCACCTCAGCGGTTGACATGGCGAAAATCCAAGAACTATGGTTTGAACTGCTTAACCATCCGCCTTACTCACCACATCTAGACCCAAGCGACTTCTTTTTGTTCCCTCATCTAAAAATTGCGCTCGGAGTACAGACATTTTCGTCAAATGAGGGGGCAATCACCTTCGTGAATAATTAGTAAGTGAGGGTAATATGGTCATACGGTGAATATGGTCACTTTCTTATAACTCAAAACTATAGCCTTGTTTACATAGATAGCTCTGTGATACGACAGCTCTTCATCAGTCAATCAAATAATAAAGGGTCAAAAGGCGCTGCTTTATCGACGCCATTTTGACAGTTGACATTACGGTTAATATTTTAGTCGGTTTTACTATTGTGTAGTGTAGTTAATTTCTTTTAAGTTGATTTTTCGAAGTTTCCTAATTATTGCTAAAGCTTGTTTGCCATTTTTTTTTCTGAATATATTAGTTATAGTATACGACTTTTTATTTTTGTTTCTGTCTTCCTCATAATTTTGGTTTTATAGGGCGGCAAAGCTTATGGTGATCATGTTACCCTCAAGTACCTTATTTTGCAAAGAAAAATACCGAGTAATATTTGGACGGGTTATAGAGATGGAAGCATCGCTGGGAGAAGTGTGTAGAGCTACCAGGAAATTATGTAGAAAATAAGAATAAATTTTAAGAAAAAACTTCTTGTACCTTTGTTAGATCGGAAATTTTTCAGACCACCAATGTAAAACTTGTGTAAAACAGTTTACTATTTTTATAAAGACGAGTCCTAATATAGGTAATCAAATCCCAGAAAATATACATAATTTGAGCTGCTAAAGTAAAATTAATGTTACGCGTTTTAAATTTATTTACAGGCAAACAGTCAAAGCCCAGAACAGTTTGAAGCACCAGACAAGGACTTTATGATTGTGGCGTTGGATCTATTAAGTGGATTAGCTGAGGGCCTAGACGGACACATTGACAATCTTGTACATAATTCTAACCTTATGCAACTACTCTACCAGTGTATGCGAGATCCAATGCCTGAGGTAACTTTAGTGTATAATGAAAGATATAAAAGTTTGTGCATGTTAAAGCAAGCCCAACGGGGTTTACCGTTTTATATTTATCACACGCTTAGTCACCAAAACTGACACAATTTCTCTCCTAATTATATTATCCCTGTTATTTATAATTATGCTGTCGCTTCCTTCTGGGGCATTGTATATGATAATGGTCATTGGACCCTGGCTTGGTGAACGAGAACAGGAGTTTCTTTCGTATTCTAACAGTGTTATTCATACTAAGTAAAGAAATTTGTGCTATTAATTTCACAGTACGCGCAAGCCTAGTTCGATTCCCGTTGGCACCAATTAAATTGGCAATATTATCTTCATTGATATAAATGACAAGATATGGTTGTGCAAACCAAAATTTTTCACTGTTTAAGCATAGAATAAATCAGCGCCATCTCTTAAATGCTCATGAACTACCACCTAACTAGTGTTTTCACTTATGATTTTGGTTTTACCCTAGAACCCGTAGAAACACTCTAAATTTTCGTAAAAAAAATTAAAATAGCCTTATTTATTGCACCTAATTTTCAATATTTTAAAGCACAACACCATTACAAAATTTGAATATAATTTCACGATTAAAACTCTTGAGTTTTGTAATGAAGATGATGTTCTCATTTTCAAATTATAAGAACACTTAGTCTCATAGGAATAATGAATATGTAACTGAGTAAAATATTATACCATTATTCCGATATACAGATTGAAAAACTTTTTCATTCTACACTTTTCTAGCTCTTTTGACCGTATCCCTTCGATGAATTTTTAAAAAAAATTATATTGGGTAGGTATACAAAACTGGGCTACCTGAAGTTCGATTTCACCATAAATTATCTAAAACCCTGTCAATTTGAAGAAACACCTAAAGCCATACCTATATTAGTATATTTACCCTAAAATAGTGCAAAATATCTAAAAGTGGAAACACTGCATGAACGCACGGCACGCATATGAGCTCGCGTTGGTGCTCCATAAACATTTTCGCACCAATGAGTCAGTGCCATTTTGTTTGTTCAATGACCCTAACATACGCAGCAGTATAATAAATCTACGATTATTGTGCTGATTTACAGCATAGTCTGTAATAAAGAAAAACGTCGTGAGGAAATCTGCATATATCTGAAAAATTTTAAAAATATTTTTCTAAGACAAGTGGTGTCCGTATTGGGGTAGCGCGGTGGACTCTTGCTGTCCTAAATGAGAGGAAGTCCGTGCCTGGCGGAGGGACATATAATAAATCTAAAGAAAACCCTGTCTGATACAAAAGTAGGTACCATAAACCAAAACACAAATTATTTTTAAATAATTTTTTTAATGTTATTTAAAATACGTTTTTCTATTAAAATTTACTTAGATTTATTACATTTTTAAAATTGGCAACACTGTTGGCGACAGTGGTATCTGTGAATATTATTGTTACCTAACGACCGCGTCAGCCGCGCATGTATTGCCATGTGAATTTTTCCATTAGATTAAATTTTGTTTTATCATTGGTAGGTATTTTTTATTTATTACCTAAAAACGATAACATGGAAAAATTCATATCACAATACCAAGGGTACCTCAAGGATCGGACAGAGATTTTTTATTTGTAGGCAGTATTTGAGGACTGGCTAGGTAAAGTAATAAAATGAATAAACAAAAACGAGTATATTGATGTCGATTGTCGTTAACATTACGAACGAAATTACTATATATTAAAGACGTCATGTCTTGTGTATAACGTCACACTTAAAACTGCTGCAATAGGGATGTCATTTTTATAGTAAATCAAGAGATACAATTACTATCATCATATGGATTATTACTACATCTCATTATACGGAAGTTATGTTTATACCTATGACTACTTTAATGATTACAAGAAAAATACATTATTACAAAATAAACCAATATTTTCATTTTTTAAATTATATGAATACAACAAAATATTTGTACTTTCGGAATACAACAAAATATTCGGTCAAATATTGAATACTTATTCAATATTTGACCGAATAGGATAAAAATAGCCGAATGGGCTAAAACCCTACCATAGCTGAATAATATTTGACTATTTATAGTCTACTTTTTACTTTATGATAAATATTTTTAAATTTATTTTATATTAAAAGTAATAACATAATATAAATTTAAAATTGATGAAAGTTTGTAGCCTGTTACTTCAATTTTATAACTTTTTAATTGTTAGGTTCGTCAGTCATCGTTTGCGCTGCTTGGGGACTTAACAAAAGCTTGTTTCCAACATGTTCATATGTACATACCAGACTTTCTACCAATACTTGGGATGAATCTCAATCCGGAGCTCATCTCTGTATGCAATAATGCAACATGGGCCATTGGGGAGATCAGCATAAAATTAGGTAAGTCCTTGTCTTACATTAAACTTGTTGTTTGTTTGTAATACCATAATTTTGACACTTGAATAAAATAATCGTGTTTCATGCAAACATCTTGGAGGTTCCAACTATACAGGATGTATTTTTATATTATATGTTAAATTATTGCCAGCCATTTTAAGTCCACTGTTATCAGGCATATAGGCCTTTCAATGAATGCCAGCTGGTGTGTATTTTTCAAAGATTACCTATATCCTTCACGGTAGGTAAGTAGTTATTCGTGAAATTTATGTTTTGCGGCATTGTATGGGTTTCGTTAATGGTCCCTGAGGCTTCTGTCAACAGAATGCACCTCATGGAAATTAGGATGAACTTGAATAAAAAGAAGGATTATTCTCCCTCACACCTTATGAATCAAAATTTACAGAAATAACCTTAGCTTTTATAATATACCTATACTGCTTTTGATGAGTATGTCATAAACTATAAGAATGTAAAAAGTTACGAACAAAACGTTTTTAGTTTACAATCTTATTCAAAAAATGGACTAAGAGTATCAAAGGACAATGTAATAAGGTTTTTTAAACATAGAATTAATAGATCTTCAATATTAATAAATATAAATTTAAATACCCACCTAAACATTCCGCTTATGTACGTCCATGTTTGAACTATTCTTGACATGAGAGTTATGGAGCAGGAGAGGTATGTCTTACTACTCCAGAGCAGATTATGGACTTTGTATGTCTTCAACATTTTTTCTATTTTCGTTCGTTCGGGTTTCATCACGGTGTTTTGCTTGATTGCTTTTTTTATAGGATATGGATGACAAACGAGCACACAGTCCACCTAATGGTAACTGGTTGCTGTGGCCCATAGGCGTTTCCAATAAAAAGGATGTCCAATAAATCCCAGCATGCGACACATGTACGCACTTGATAAATCAACATCGAAAATTTTCGTCCTGGTTGCTCTGGTACCATCTAGCTATCACAACATAAAGCGAGCACCCAGCCCCCGAGCTTTTCTTACAGCTTCGACTGTGCACTACGCTAACTCAAATTGTTTCAGGGCCAGAGACGTCAAAATATGTACCACTTGTACTTAGTCATTTAGTTGACATCATCAATAGACCAAACACGCCTAAAACATTACTCGAAAACACAGGTAAGTCGGAATTTGTACTTAAGACTCATTCATCAACCAACATCTGGCAAAATATTTTATACATTTTAAACACATAATAAATCAATCAATATAGAAAACAAAATAATAATACATTCACACTTTTTTGGTAGATTGTTTTTGATTAAATATTTTCGGTGGCAGACATGTAATGTTGTGAATATATACTATCTTTACCTTTTTATCCTTTCACTGCTTTATATTGGTTCCCCATACAATTCATTATAAACTTTATTGTTTCTTGCTTGTTTGTGGTGAAATATTCCACTACTTAAAGTAATCTTTAGCAGATGGTTTGGCAAATTAATTGACTTAATATAATCAATAATGCCTTAAACTATTTACTAAAGAACCTTATTAACCATTAACAGTATTTTTTCATTTTTATGATTTGATTATAGAGGTATTGTTGTAATAACCTACTTTATTAATAATGTTATGTATAATTATGTAACATCATATGTATAAAACACAAGGAAATTCAGTTCAATCGGTATGTCCGCTTGTTTTGGCGGAAACTATGTACAATTTTAGCCGTTTAATGTTATGTTGTAATGCAATTATTTATTTTTGGGGGTGTAATGTAAATATTTCTTATCACAAATGTAGTGCCCATAGAACACTTAAAGTGTGCGCCTGTTTTAAGAGGTGGCCTGGATTGCAAAATTGTTATAAACAGTGATACAATTATATGCTTACAATTTCCTAGGCCAGCTTTTGATTAATATGCGTTATTTCGTTTGATAATTATTTAGTACAAAATGGTTTCACATTTTTTCTCTTTGTAACACTAATTTGTTGCTGTTGAATTATGTGATTTGAATATGTTTTGAATGGTTTGTTGATTTGTTTTCTTGGTTTTGTTCTCGGTATATCGTGGCGTGTAGCGATTACTATCGGTCGGCTAGGTTATGTGTGCCCCCACGACGTCGCACCCGTATTACATCAATTTGTACGCCAGTGGTCTGTAGTCAATTTTTTTTATTATTACTTTATATTATTATTATTATTACGATTACGTTTTGATATTGAATAAGTTATTGATCGGTATTGTTTGGATTGTGGATGGTGTTTGTTCCTGGCTTGTTAATATGTTCTTTTATGATTAGTTGTTCTCGTTTGTGTTGAACCCGGCATGTAACATACTGCGTACGACGCTGAGGCCACACTTTGCAATCACTGATATATGGGGTGGTATTTATTTGATCATCTTATTTTCAGTGCTGTACTTTGTGTGTTCAACACCATCCGCTTTCAAAATTTATATAAGCAGCTACAATCTATATGATATAATATTTCATCCAAACTGCAAGGCAAATCCTGTCCATATATATACTATTAGTGTCCCATAACTAACTGCGAATACTGTATACGTAATTATTATTATAATTTATATTGCACGATGACTAAACAAGTATAATATGTACTTTGCTTTCAGTTTGGAATGCTCATGAGTTTCAATGTTCATTCAATATGTTATATGTCACCTTTGATATTTTTATTTTCACTTTAACCACACACACTATATTTCATCTTCAATTGTTTTATACATTATGCTTCTTTATTTTTGTTTATTAAGTTTGTCAGGGCAGTTCGAACATTAGTGTTTCTTACTTAATTCGTAATTTCTATCTTAGAAGAGTGACCTTATTTATTTATATTGTTTCAATAGTTCCCTCTGTTGTGTTATATTTTAGCCTAATGTTTTACACATAGCTATGTTTGCAGCCGAGATCTAAGCTAATGTTAAAGTATACTCAATAATTGAAGGAACAATGTGTGGTATATATGTATATATTTATATAGTCGCTTCCTTCTGGTAATGATATTATAAAGAAATCATTTTCATTTCAACTAAGATAAAGATGCGACTAATTGATACTTTAATAACAATACAAAGGTATTATACACGATATAAAAAAGCGACAGTAGTCTAACGGCAGGGTGCGGACTGCGAACTCAAAAGGTCGTTGGTTCGAATCCACCATTCGACTACTGGCGTGATACCACTCCTAACACAAGCAATTTAAGCTTACCGCGAGTGGTTAATGGGAATATTGGTAATGTTTATTATTATATAATGTTTATTATTATTATATACTAGCAATTATTCTTTTCAATATAAAAAAAAAATACATATACTGTCAGCAAATATATAAAACAACCAGCATTTTCAACGAAATGTGTTAAAAGACATTGGTGGAAATTTAAACGTATAAAAACTTAAAATTTGTTATAATTTTTTCAAATAAAGTCACTCTGTACCTGGTCTTGCAACATAGGTTGTTGCGCTGTTCAAAATTATATTAGCATTCCGTAAACTTAGTTTAGATATTTAGAGAAATTGTGAGCTTTTGAGGATTTTTAATTATCCTTTGATATAAATTAATATTGTTTCAAAACAGTTCAATGTCAGCGTAACAACCGTATTTCGCCGCGTTGTACTCAGTTTTCCTCTTATGGGTTACACCATCAGAACTGTTTCGCACAGGTGCACGTCGCTACGTAACATTCGGGACAACGACGAGAAAGACTCCGCTTTTCGTGGCATCTGTCAAATGATTCAAGTGAATCCCGGGGGCGTAGTCCCCGACTTCATGTTCTTTTGCGACGCGGTTGCGTCCTGGTCGCATCCTAAAGACGACCTTAAGGATATGTTCACGAAGATCCTACACGGCTTCAAGAACCAAGTGGGCGAGGAGAACTGGCGTCGGTTTACCGATCAGTTCCCAGTTCAACTTAGCGCTCGACTCTCAGCCATGTGTGGTATATAAACAGCATTAATTTTTAAATTATGGTAAGTTAATATTTTTATCTTTCGTAGTTAAATATAGGTTACGTCGTTGATTTAGAAATTTATATTCGTAAAATACAAAATTTCGTTGTACGAGGGCGGCACTGAAAATTTCGGGAATCAAGGAAGTGACACAACATTACCAATTAAAAATGTATTTATTGCTTTTTGAAGTATTCTCCGCGAAATTTGACACATTTTTCCATACGATGGAACCAGTCATTAAAGCAACCATTCCATTCGGAAGTCGGGATCTCCAAAATGGCCGTTTTGTAGGCGTCCACAGCTTCTTCAGGTATTGAAAATCTCTGTCTACTCAATTTATTCTTTATTTTAGGGAAAGTATAGAAATCATTAGGGCTTAGGTCGGGGCTGTACGGCGGATGGTCTAATA
>DWHP01004890.1:0-12275 GCA_018247895.1 Parnassius honrathi
CATATATACATATACATATATATCTCATATTTCATTGGTAATATATATAAAAACCAATTGATGTCCGTTAGTCTCGGGAAACCGGTTCCACTGATTTTGATGAAATTCTTAGCGTGTGTTTGAATTAGATGGAATTCACATTTGGACCCGGTAGTATTCTATGTTTGAAGGCGGTTGCAGGTGTCCACATTATCACGTGGGCTGTTATTTCGTTCATCACATCAATTTTATTTTTGAAAGAAATCCATCAAAGTTTTGATTTTCTGCAGACAACTGGTTTAATTTAAATATTAAGAGGGGCAAACAGCCAAAAAATTTGCCGTGAAGCTCAAAGTTAGTTATTGTTTACTTATTACACCAGTGCTTGAAGTTATTCTATTCTAATCGTTATAATCTAATTCAAGACAGACAGATATTTTTTGCGTCATATTTATGAAGATTATGTTATTTACATTACAATCGAAAAACACAGATATGATTTTTCATAGAGATGGGCCGAGTACTCGGTTAATACTCGGTACTCGTCGGATTTTTTAATACTTGTACTCGGTCGAGTAACCCGATTTTAATGCCGAGTATACTCGATTTAAGTAAAGCAATATATTTTGAAAGATCGATATAATTAAAACAACAGTGTTAATCAAAAATATTTATTATTAATTTGGAAAATCTTTGACAATCACAATAATAATAATGAATGTGTAGTAATGAGATACAATTAGGAAAAGGTTAATGAAAAAATCAATATTTAAAATTTAATGACGGTAAATTACGATGCAGGAACTTAAGGCTTCGTAGACGTTACCAACCTCCGAAAATAATCGCTCGCTGTACACGGTGCTTACAGATGCACATAGAAACACTTGTGCTAAACGTGTCAGCTTTAAATACCTTGTTTGGTGCCCTGCTCACCACTCGAAAGGACAGTCTTTTGCCAACAAATTTTCATTCAAATAGCGATTTACTTCTTAAGCAATGGGGCTTTTAGGATCATAGAACTCTATTGTTTGTACCTGTTTACGCGCCCGAAACAGAAATTTGATTGAACTGAGTTACTCGGCCGGGTACTTGGTTGGAGAAAATTGAACCGAGTAAAACTCGGTACTCGTTACTCGTCAAAAGTGCTACTCGGCGCATCTCTAATTTTTCAAGTTTATATTTTTATAACACAATGCACAATTTAGTATGTTATTTGTTATTTAGGTTTACTCTATTTGTAATGCAGTATTTTACATTCACGGTTTCGGCGACCTATTTTCATATTAAGTTATAAAACAGGTAAGTGTTACTGCGAAGTTCTTATCAAGCTATTTATTCAACCTAAAATTACATCATCTACTGCGTATTGTTTGTTGATTAAATTTAGAGATAGTTACGTATATCGGTCAGAGTTGCGCAATTTGATACGGAATTGCGACAGGTTTATCGGATGACTAGATAGGAGTTATTGATGAGTACATATACTACAGAGTATTATCACATACAATGATTTCAATTGGTTTTTGTTACGTGTTGTATTTCATATTCGTGTGTAGTGGAGGTGTAAGAATATCCATTACCCCATATCACTCGGTGGGTGTTCCAGGAGGCGAGAGAGGGGAACAAATCAGGAGATGAGCACCAGTGTTTTCCTACTAACGACCTACAATAAAAAACTGCGCTTACCAATTTGCTCTCTAAGCGTGGCAACTATGTCAAATATCAAATAATACCCTTATGAGGCAATTTATGGGGGAAATCTACGTTTGTGACTTTGATAGGCAGTAACGGTAACGCTGTTTTACATAGACTGCCTTCATCAGTTTTAAGTTTTAAGAGTTGACTTAGAAATATTTCTTGGCATCCAACAGATGGCTGAATAACGCTTTTATTCGAGTATATACTACATGTGAGATGTGCAGACCAGTGATTGATTGATCAAAGTTTAACCTGTACAAAGTTCTGGGTCTTGCTGCGGACCTATGTTGACCTATTATTCATTATACGGGTAAACCTAAACAGACCTTTGCGGAAGCTCCACTGTGATTAGTGACTTTACGTTCTGTAGTATTTAATTCTGCGTTTTATGGAGCCCACCGTATATTATCTCTACATCTCCCGTTTGGACAAAAGTACGTTGCGAGAAGACGTCCTGCGTTTCGTGGAAGAACGAAGCCGATGCCGTATAAAGGATCCGACCTTTTTGCATTTGCAGCGTCTGGAGTCTAATACTCTTCAGGTTCTTGCAAATTACAAAAAAATATTCCTCGCTCCCGATTTCTGGCCCTCTAGGGTAGTGTTTTACCGATACAGGGACGCGCCGAAGAAGAAAGTTCCCTAAATATTTTATATATATGTAGGCGGAAAGTTACTTATAAGAAGTTACTTATAAGGTGCTGTCATATATTTTTGGGTTAAGTTATAAGTACATTATTAAGTTAAGTTATATTTATATTATATGGGCCAATGTTTTAAAATCCTTGATGTCTGTAATAAAGTTATTGTATTGTATTGTAAACAAATTTATGTCTACCTATAACTGATTACTTTAAGTTTTATATCGATTTACTGTTTACAGGGTAGGCTACCTGGCGGTCAACTTTATGGTCTGAAGGTTACAGAGTTTAAAAGTACAGTACTACAGTAGCACAGCCAGTGTAGTTACAGGCTGTGTTGCCTTTCATATTAATCCTCGAAATTGAAATGCACCGTAGCTCTCTTTATTTGAAGTTGTCATAGTGTAGTTGTCGAATTGCAAGAATGGATCATGTATAGTTGCCATGTTCAACAGGCGGGTTGGCAACTGCAATAGTTTCTGTTGGGTCGACTCGACCGGGGAGGACCACGCTCTCACATAATACCAGAGTAAAATAGTAACGTAATGCTGTTGTGTTTCGTACGATAAGTGTAGATAACCGGATACCCCTTTTATTGGAAACAAGGCATTCCATCTTAGTCCTCACGGGGGACAACGCATCTGCATTTTGATTCGTAATCGAGGATAGATGTAGATGTCTACGGAGCGCAGCAACAACCTACTATCAGGTGGACTGTGTGCTCGTTTGTCACCCTATCTCATAAAAAAAAGTAAAACACATTGGTTTTCAATAGAAATTTTATCAAGTATTCACTACGCATTAAAGCGTCGAATGAAATTAGTTCGAAGATAAAGTCGTCATTTCATGTCGAGATGTGCATTATGAAATCACTGACAAGGAAAAGTTCACTAAGTTAGGAAATATCAAACAAAAAATAACAATATTGTATGGGATAAGGATGTACGAAAATTCGCAAGTCCTACGTTAAAGGTAAAAAATAATGGTAAGCGTTTGATACTCCTTCCAACTACTAAAAAGTTTAAAGTAACAGCCGAAGGCCGTTTTCCGACTCGTCGGTACGGGAGAGGTGCGGAT
The DNA here is from genome assembly GCA_018247895.1 of Parnassius honrathi. Lineage (NCBI taxonomy): Eukaryota > Metazoa > Arthropoda > Insecta > Lepidoptera > Papilionidae > Parnassius > Parnassius honrathi. The sequence continues at coordinate 3,393 of DWHP01004890.1, forward strand.
TCGTTTCGTCGGTATACTATACGCGGTACCGAAAACTTGCCGAGCGCATATATTTTAATGTGCGTCTTCTAATTGGTGCGGTATGTGCGGGAGCGGGGAGGGATCGTTTTGTTTTATCGCGTCTCGGGATTCGTGTCCAGTGGTGTCCAGGGGCCGCTCGACATCGACATTTTCCGCGCACGGTCGTGTAAACAAAATGGCGGAGGGAGATATTCACGTGATTTTAGTACTAGAAATTGAACATTCTCTAAACCTTGTATTTTGCTTTGTTAATGTTGTAGTTAACAAATTCAAAAGCTCTTCGTAAGTTTTTTTTGATGTTCTATACATCAATAAAAAATTGTCATTTTGAGAAGTTCTTGAGCCGCAACAAAATGTCGACAATTAATATTATTTTATATATGTGGATGACTACGATGATTTCATTTTTTACGTAGGCGATAAACATAACAGCACGCCAAAATATCATCACAACTCGAAGACGACACATTCGGTACTGCAGGATTTTATATCGATAAGTGAGTAGCTGAAGGCAACGCGGTATCGTTTCGGTACAGACTTTAGAGATCCCGCACTGCTCCGACACCGACAAGTCGGAAAACGGCCTTAGTTCGTACCACAGATAAACACAGACCTCCACTTATTTCTGAAGGCTGTGTTGGTTCACAATGTTGTCCTAGAAATATTTTATTTTCTAGACATGACATCTACACGATGTTTTTCATAGCTGCCAAGGACTTAAAATGCAATTATAATTTAATTGCTACCGGCGGGTATCGAACCCGTATTTCTCGCGCACTGCGAAATTTACAACGAATGATTTGTCCTTGAGTTACCACGGCTCATTACCTACTAAGGCGACATAACTGCTGTCGCAATTTCCCGGTACCGGAGTTCGGAAAATTTCAAACAACAAGTGTTTTGAAACTTCACCTTCACGTACGTTTATTTGTGAGCGTCTTTAGAAAATCTTCTCTAACTTCAAAGCAAGATGAAGTAAATGACCAATTTAATTTACGAAGAGAGCGAGAGGCCTTAATGCGTGTTTTGCAAATGGCCAAATAAGAGGTATACAACTTAACTTATAAAATGTTCTTTAAATAACCAAAAATACAAGGTTTTTTTTTCTTTTATTACGTGTGGAATATAACATCTGCCAAATGTCCACTTCTAGCAAATGAAGGCTCTTTTCATCGCGTTTCTCATCACATTTTCACACATTTCCAGTGTTATAACACTGATTGCGTCTAGGATATTCCGTTTTAAATATTGAAGATTCATCTGCTTGTTAGCATAAAAACGACCCTTTCGATTGGGGATATCATCTCTATAGAAAAAGTCAGGAGCTGTGAAATCCGGTGACAGTGGTAGCTGTCACGGTATGTCGCCATTTTCTGAATTAATAAACCCAAAAATATTCTTCTCAATATTCCGATTGTGTCACGTGCCGTATGACATGTGACCTCGTATCGTCTGCACCACATGTTTAATAAGCCCGACTGGATACACCTGATGATCCAAAAATTGTTCACCATCTTACGGTAACGGTCTCCATTCGCTGTTACAACAGCACCCGTAGCATCTTCAAAGAACTATGGTCCAATTACTCCCCCTAATTAAATTTCACGCCAAACTGTTACTCAACTGTGCAGTGGTCATTCATGGATTGAAGAAGGCTGCTCTTCCTTCCAATAGGCAAATTCTGTTTATTGACAAATCCACTGAGGTTAAAATGGGCTTAATCTCTCAATGATTTTTTGATCAAAATTGTTACGGACGGCGAACGGAGCCGCCGCTCCGTCACCCCACATACCTCACACTGCAATGAAAGGCGACAAACCGCGCAGCCAATAAGTGCGCGGTCGATCCAGCGTGTTCGTGTGGAGACTCGACGCCCACGCAACCCCAGCCGTGGGAATAAATATGGAGTGCCCTGCCGGCAAGATTCATTCGCGACAGAGAAGAGTTCCTGTAAAGAACAAGAAAAAAAAAAGAAAGAAGAAATCCCTCAGTGCTTTTTATTAGGAATATATATGTATATAGTTTTAAGAAATCTAACTATCCTAATAAAGCTATGGTAGGTATGTCAGGATCATGCCAAAAGGAAGTCCGTAGTCTCTGCCTACCCCTTTGGGTGACAGGCGTGAGTGTTTATGTTAGATTAATATATTGCCCCAATTTTGTAACAGTCAATAAATTGTTAGTTTAGTTTGACGTCTTTAACACAGTTTCACACATAATATCACACAGTAGTAATAAACAGAAAAGTTTTCCATAATACGGTCCATTTGACACACTTTAATTCTTTGGTCTCTAATAAATCAAATTTAAAATATTTATCAATATCATTTACGTTATTGACGATCCAAAAACCTTAAAAATGACACTAAAATAACCAAAACCAACCCATGATGATTTTTACATACAAACCATACATCCATCCTTCCATCCATGTTGGTTTCAAACCATAATCGATGCCATTTTCGTAATTAACGTCCCAAAAAACCATAAAACAACACCCATATTAAGATTTCAACCACATTGCACCCCCACAGGGGATCATCGTAAGAATTTCCCGTCTAGTACGTAGGATTTCGAAATAGTAATTTTTTTTAGTAATCAACGACCTGATAGACCATAAAAACGATACCCATGTTGATTTTCAGAATTTGATACCCCTTTTCCGCCTTCAAGGGGTTGAGCCATGAAAGAGCCTGAAACACTTGTTCATTTATGGATAGGAGTACTCCTGTGAAGTTTTGTAAAAAATACTTTAATTAATCTTCTTTCTCCATACAAACTTTTAATCTCTTTTTCACCCCCTTAGGAGTTGAATTTTCAAAAACTCTAAGACATGTAATTGTTTATTTCTAATAATTGACCTAGAAAGAAGGTTTCCGGCTTCTAGATCTAAAAGTTACGGAGTTCCACACAAACTATTAACCCCTTTTTCACCCCCTTAGGGGACGAATTTTTAAAGATTTATAAAGATTCTTTCATAGCGCATGTCTACGTCATTACAACTGTATGTGTGCCAAATTACAGGGAAATCCGTTCAGTAGTTTCGGGTGTGCGTTGATAGATGAGTTAGTCAGGTTTGCCTTTTATACGTATATATAGATTCCCAACGATCAACAAACCGCTTTTACGTTTTAGGACCTCCGCGGTTAGAAACCATACGTCATCCATCATACTCGATAGATCCAGTCCTTTTTTCAAAAGGGAGACATAATACTTTACTCCGGAAAACAATAAAAATGTCTTAGTAAAAAAGTAAAGTTACAGCCTATATAAGTCCAACCGCTGGGCACAGGCTTCCCCTCATTTCTGAGAAGGTTTTAGGGCAGGTTTCCTCACGATATTTTTCTTCACCGCAAAACACGTGGTATATCAGCACTCAAAATTGCAATTAACAATTTCATAGGCGCCGATGGAGATCGAACCCGGGTTACTCGCTTTCTGTTATATTTACAACGAACGTTAACCATCTGAGCCACCACGGCTCTTATAAACAGCTCAATAAAATGTTTGTTTGTATTCAATCAAACTCTAACAGGAAGAGCGCGTAATGCGAATATTCCATACAAATAAACGCTTATTTTTAATGAGTAAAAGCTCTTTTACATTATGCGTATTACCTTTCATATACACATCGTCTAAACGCTCTGTAAAGATATTCAAGGGACCGAGTGTTTTCTTACGTCATAAAAGGTCCTATTACATAATGGATTTAAGAGAGATGTTTTGACTTTAAAGAAGTTTCTTAGCTGTGGCGCCAAAGTCTTGGCGAAGTTAAAGATTTACTGTGAAATTTCTTTATTCTTCCTTTGTAGACTTTAATTTACACCTGAGGCTAGCAAGTCCTAAAATAAGAACAAAACTCTTATAGCAGAAGTCGCTACACATATCAATTTACGCATTAGAACGAAACGGTTTGCTTCCTCTTTTGTAACGCCTACAGGGAAGGACTGGAACAATTTGCCGGCGCGGCGTCTGCTTCTCCGTCCGAATACAGTCCGGTTTTCTTCAAGGCCAGAGTGAATGGGCCTTTGTTACGCTAAGACAGTGCGGCTTACCACCAGGTGGGGTCGTGGTCGAGCACTGGCTTGTAATAAGTAAAAAAAATACGTTTAGCATGGTAAAAAATAAGATAGCTACATTATTCTCATCTTCTTTCTTTTACAACGTTGTTGTCGTTCTTCCATTCCATAGGTACCTCTATTGATGTGCCAATAGCGAAATTAAAATCGTTGTCATTAAATTCATTTAGTCTATGACTGAGTAAAGTTGCGGAATTTTATAGGTCCCGTTCGTAATATTTATTTATATTAATGAAAGTTTATGGAGGCTCCCTCTGGAAGCTCCTTCTTCAACAAACATGTGGTCTTTCTTACTTAATACAAGGTTTCGAAGTAAGTTTGATATGTAACTAATCATACGATTTTTAGTTGTTACCTTCAGCAGCTTCAGCTAAGCTGACATTCAAAAGCGCCAAGAAATTAAATTTTAATATAAATTAAAAGGCTACTTCAATGAACTAAAAATAATATGTACATTTTATTTTAAAATTTTACATACTCGTAGTGAAGCCTTCTGTAATAATCCTTCTATACGTACACTGCGTCCTAGCACCAACCTCAGTGTGGGAAATTCTTTTCTTCTTATTTTTTTTAAGGTCAGCTTTCACTTCTTGTAGTATACATAAGCAAGCTATTCCACTTTCATATAAAGTTAATTTTTTTATTATTAATTATGGTAATCACCTTGTGTCTTAAAATGGGCGGACTTAATGCCCTGTGGAGGCGTTCTCTGCCAGTCAACCTTGGGAAAAGGAAAAACAAGTGAACAGGTAAATATGTATACATCTATACATACACACACGATACATATATACATCTCCATGTTCCCGTAAGGCCCCGTCACGGACGCGTTCAATAAGCTTATGAGTTATCCGGCCGGTTTCCTCGAGTTCCTAGCGCCCTTGAGCAGAGCCCAGAGCACAAAAACCGTACATATGCATCGATTTAAACTGTAATATGTACTCATGGACGTTTATAAATCTTTTTTATACGTCCGTGTATGTACTGTTCAAACTGTAGTATGTAATTCTAGTATGCTCTTCCCAATTCACATAATTTTTTCAGTAAAATTTTTCACAAATAGCACGTTTCCTTTCATAACAATCACTAAAGAGCGACCACTGAAATTTATTTAAAAAAAAAACGGTACACGTTTGCCGTACAAGGACTTTATTCATAAATGTCATTTAAATTCTATCAAACGATTCAGCCGGTTTTATGTAACATTTGAATCGTGAAAAAACACCGCACGAAAATGTTTCAACATTTTTCAATGAAACACGATATTTTAATTTAGCTCGCAAAAATGTGGAAGGACATTTGAAATTGGAATACTTATTCGTATTTCACTTATTAATAATCTAATTTTATAACAGGCCAGTCTTGTACAAATAATCTTTGTATGGGTAAAATTTCTTCGTGTCCCATTGTATAAGAAGCGCAAGGTGGCATCAAATTTTCCGTTAATTTTGAGGTACCGAGTACATACTGTTGCCCCTAAGCAAGCTTAGCTTTTTAAAAGTCCTGGAATATGGCAGTAATGTGCCATTAAAAAGAAAAGGTGAAAGGTTGGTATAATGGGTCTTAACTAGCATTCTTGTACTACCACTATAAGTAGCAGCAGCATGCATCTATATCTATGTCATGGTTGTAGCATGAATGGGTCGGCTCGACCGGGTCAGGACCACGCTGTTACAGAATACCAGCGTAAAATAGCAGCTTACTACTGCTGTGTTTCGTATGGTGATTATAGAGATCCGGAGACTCATTTTTACTGGAAACGAGGCATTCTATCTTAGTCCTCAAACGGGTGTTAACGCATCCGCGTTTTCGTTCTTAATTGAGGGTAAATGTAGATGTTTATGGGCCAGAGCATCCACTTACCATCAGGTGAACTGTGTGCTCGTTTGTCACCCTTATTCTATAAAACAACCTTCTATCATAACCTTACACTTAAAACTTTTAATGGGATTGACTGCAAATGTATATCCGGGTGGCCAATCCCTAAGAGCTAATAAGTTTTCATCGAGTTTTCTTATTCAACATAGATCTGAAGATCGTTAGCGTACAGATGGTACAGGAATTTTACAACTATAGTGATAGATTTATAAATAATGCAAACATTATAAGAAAAAGTACTGCTGTCAATCCAAGCAAAGAAATTCTGCCATAAACGGGCAGATTATTGGCGACAGCGACGATAGGATGCCAGCCACTCCAAGTCTGTTAGTGAATGTCTAATATATGTGAGGATGGAGAAAAGCATATCATGATCAACTGTGTTGAAAGCAATATAAATGTCATCGAGTGTTAATTTCTGGTCATCAATATCTTTCCTCATATCATCGGTAACTTTGATCAATGCTGTAGTCCAACTAGAATACATTATTGCAGCTTGACTCTACTACGTATACTTACCGATAGAGGGCAGTATAACTTCTAATTTACGTCAGACGTAAAGTATCTAGAGAAGTTCTGGCAATAAACTGTGTAAGACGCCTGGTAGGTACTGTGTTCGTCGATCCGCCTGTCTAGCATGACGATTAAAGTCAAAGTCGAAGTTAAAATATTTTTATACAATATTTGCCTTTACAAAGTACCTTTTGGAACCTAAAGGGCTATGGCACTAATTTATATATATTTTAACATCAAAGGGAAAGGCCCATATCCAGCTATGGATTTTTAAGGGCTGACGAAGAAAAAAAAACTAAATTTTTATTATTATGGGGACACTATGTTCGTTCTCTAATAAAACGTAGTCCTACTGGAGTGTTAATAGTGTTATAACAATTTTGGTCTCATATAAATATATCAGTAAAATCATATATGTTTTACTAGCTGGCCCGTCAGACGTTGTTCTGCCCATTCTGATTGGTGGCGCGAAAAGTGACATTTTCATAAACGCATCCATACCTTTCCATTTATTTATTATACGTATCGCTAAATCCTCTTTTTAATTAATAGAACCATCGACAACCGCTATGACAATAAATTTTTAAGAAAGGAAAACATAACTCTTTCTTTTCACTTTCCCGTAAGCGGATAAAAAGTTACTTATATATTATACTGAATTATTTACCGCCTGCACTTAAAATTTTATGAAAATCTGTCCAGTAGTTTTTACGTGGATCGTGAACACACAATTTTTTTACAGATTTATTAAATGTAAAAGATTTTTAGATTCTTTGACCGTGTCAGTTCATGTTCGCTTCATTTATTTCATGACGACGTCATAGTATAATCCGTTTTGCTTTCGCATTTATTAGTCTAAAGCAGATTAAAACCATATTATAAGGTTAAATTTATATAACGGTAATTTAATACCATTTTACTTCAAATTACATTCAATGATCAAAGTGATTTTGACCTTTTGATTTAATACTTTTAAGTCAATTTAACAATAACGTGACTATGCCATCAGTGCATTTTTTGTTGTTTTGATCTTAGGCTCGAATGCTCATCGGATTGTAAACTACAACAATATTAATATTTTTAATGATTAAACTACACTAATTAAAAATAAAAATTGTTTATATTCTTATAGATCATACAATACATACGTGAGAAGTTGGTTGGACATGATTATAAATATAAAAATGTCTCGCTCCTTAAAATAATATTGGCAGGGTTGTTGGTTGTTGGTGTATAAATTAATAAATATCGATCGCTAGGTCTGCCCTTTTTTGGTTATCAGGCCCATAACAATTTCAAGTATTTTTGAGGAGATTGATTGATTGATTCTCAAATGCCATTACGATAATCAAAAACACATTGCGCAATAGTATTTTAAGAAAGAGACTTTTAATGCGTGCTAAAATATGTGCATATACGAGTGAATACCTACGTCATTTTTGTTTACGATATTTTAAGATATTAACTTAGTTGAAAATCCGAGGGCGGATTTTTTTGCTAGATCCTTACTAAAAGGCGAAATTTTGCTACCAGTTTCCCTTTAAAAACGTTAACTCTAATACTGGGTGACAAGTTAAGCCATTAAAATAAACCATGTTTTCCTTTTCATTTATCTTAAAACGTTATTCGACTGCATTCACCACATGCGTAGATTATTTATTATGTTCTACTCCAGTCCGTCTGCAGTGGTACAACTCTCTTACTTAACTCACTGTCACAATTAAAAGAGTAAAATAAGTAAAGTACAACCTACATCGTCCCAATAAAGGCAGCGGGAATTAATCCGAAGAGAAAGTCGACCTTCGCGCCGCCCCTACTATAGTGGTCCAACCAGGGAACAAACTCGGGTTGCTCGCGAAATACAAAAGTGCTTTCCATTTGAGTTACATCATCATCATCATCGTTAAAACTTATCAAAGTTCATCTTACATAGCAGTATAGAACCAAGAACTAAGCAATTCTTCTTTCAACTTTTCGTTGTTAAATCAACGGTTAGCTAAGGATAATTTTCAAACAAAACTTTTCACTTTCAAAGAGTACTAAAGCTTTTGAAGTTGAAAGTCAAAAAAGTTTCTCAAAGTTTAAAAGTTCTTGAAAACAATGGCAAACCGAATCTTTGTAAATTTTCACTATTCTGCATATTCTTACACACTTTATTCTGTTAATTATTCGTATTATTATTTACCGGTTTCGGGGTAGCTCTGGGTCATTCAATAAGGAGAAGGAATACTTGCCAATAATTCTAAGCATTAGCTACTAATGACTTATTCACCAACGCATGCTATTGTAAGCCCAATTTGTTTAATGTACGACTAATTAATATTATTCTATATATCCTAGAATTATTAGACCTCTAAATCTAATATAAAGATGCTGTATTGATTGTAATAAG
>DWHP01004891.1:0-12273 GCA_018247895.1 Parnassius honrathi
GAGGAATTGTTCGGATTAATCCCAGCCGCCAAATTTCGTGAACGCACTACGCAGCAAACGTCCCGATACCATCCACACCATCAGGATGCTTGGCTGTCTACCACTGTACGTTTCACAAGAAGTTATCTTCCGCGTACGACCTCTCTGTGGAGTAGTTTACCACCGGCGATTTTTCCGGACCGATGCAACCTGGGGGCCTTCAAGAAAAGAGCTTACTCCTTTGTAAAAGGCCGGTAACGCATCTGCAATTCCACTGGTGTTTCGGTTAATCATGGGCGGCGGTAGTCAATTAACGTTAGGTGAGCCGCATACTCGTTTGCTCTCTCTTCTATATAAAAAAAATTACTTATAATCGTTTAATATTTCGGTTCGTGATGCGCAACCGATTGTAACGTAACACATGACTTTAAATTGAAAACAAATGAATACATCCTTCACTTCGTTCACATGCCATTCATACATTCAAACAGTCTTAAGGTTCAGGAATTACATATAGCCTTTCTATATAAATATTGGTTTATTCGTTATATGCTTGCGACGCTAACACCCGTACTACGTCTGCTTGTTGGTAAAACTGTTCTTTTTTATAGATTAAGGGTGATAAACGAGCACACAGTCAACCTGATACTAAGTAAATGCTGTGACCCATAGAATACTATAACACATAATAGAATGGTTGTCAACCTTATTTCCTACAAGGAAAGGCGTCGCCGGGAGCACACACACAAGCAATTACGTCGTATTATCTGTTAATAACTACTACAAACCCGATTCGCCGTATTGACAGACAGATTTTAATACATATTTATTTGCAAATAGCGTGCAATTCGGCACTTGCATGCCCGCTCGGACCGCTGCTTCTACACCAACTCCCGAGTCTTCAAATACGAGATACTGTCATAAATAATGCATTATGTATGTACAATAAATAGATAATATTCATTCTTAAAGATGAAATCTGTCAAATCAAAAAATTCGCTACTGGTCTCATGATTCTCCATGTTACGAAGATTTGTCGTTATCGCCAAATTTAACCATTTCACGTTTAACCGCATCTTCGAACTTCTTAATTCTTTTATGGTTCTCTTCTTAATAGTTTCGTGCTTAATTCCATGATTCTCTTCAATTTAGTTCGTAATTTTAAAAAAATCAACCGATAAAAGTGCAAACATATATTTTTGTAATTCGACTTATTTTCAATGCCTCGTATAATAAGGCTCGCTATTAATATTAAATATAAAAAGAGATTATTGCAAGTATGATCAAAATTATTATAATTATGATCATACTTGCAATAATCAATAATAAGTATATAAAATATATAAAATAAATAAGTTGGATGTAGGTAATAATGAGACGGGTTGAATTGAGCCATAAGTAAGGTTATATATCTAACTTTATAATAATGTATGTGAACGCACCGGTGCTCTACTGAGGACTGGTTTACAGCACATGTACAGCAGTGGACTTGAGAGGGCTGTAATGATAATGACATTCGCGTATACACAGGATTATTTTGGCATCTTAAGTCGATGGATGCAGGTAGCTCAGGACCGTGCATTGTGGCATTCCTTGAGAGATGTGTGGGAGGCCTATGTTCAGCAGTGGACTTGAAATGGTAATGATGATAATGATGTATAATATTCGCGTATACCGCGTAATGTTCCAGCATTATAGCAGTAAGTGATTTTTTACGACACTTATAAATATGGATGAGATGTGGGTAATGGCTTTATATTTCACCGACTCACGGCACGAAACTTCATCATACAATTTATCAAACACTACGCTATTCTTTTTAAGTATTTAAAAACACTGGAAAATAACAGTTATATATTATACTAAATAACTGCGTGTGTACTAACCTTTATAAGGATAAATACATCTATAATTATATCATCGTGTTTCGTATATCCTGAATTGCGAGACATATAATATTTCGAAATTAATATGTAACGTAGAAACGACGCAAGCTAAAGATGAAACCAGACGCAATTGTTACAAATAATGCCGAATTTGAGTTGGGATGACGATAAGACTATCTATAAATACGTTTTTCATATACATAATCGGCTTCCCGCATGTCTAAACAGGTTGTCACTCCATCTAATGCGGCCCTACACTTTGTCTACCGGTACAACGCTGCCACTCAAGAATCTTTCTTCCCCATCGATTACCGGTTCTGTGAGCTATATATCCAGCTCATTGCGACTTCAGATTACTAATCCACTGGACTATGTCGATTGCTCTTTTCGAGCTGACCCGTATTTGCTACAACCATAATATTGTTGAAGCGTGGCTCTACGTTTTATCAAATTCTTCTCCTTTGAGAGCCCTAAGTACCCAGTTTTCCAACTAATTATGAACGTGATGAATACACTTTTTACGATTCTATAAAAACAGTAAAGAAAATAGCACTGAATTAGTTCAATTGTTATTTTATTTGCTGTTTAAGTTAAGCTGTAGTGGCAGTAGGCCGGGCATATAGCCCGAAGAACTGACACCCGATGAGGAAGACAGGTTCTCGAGTGGCAACCAAATCGACTGTTTAATCGGCCCAGTGTTCGTATTGGCAGCTCAACCTGACTAAACTCTCGCCCAATATAAAGTCTGCAGTGTGCGGTGTCTCTAAGGAATGAGGTTTTAAATGTAACTAATACTATGACATTGAGATTGTGACATTTGCTAGTCGCAGTTAGCTATTTTGCCTGCCTAAAAGTGCTTTATATAAGCCAGTTTTGAATAAATATATTTTGGCTGACTTACCTCTGACGTGAACAATATAAGTGTGTAACCATCTAACGGCAGCCATAGGATTTGTTTGACGTATCCCAAAGTCGCCTTTCACGATACCCGTAGGACGAAATGATATGATGTACATTTCTTACAAATTATTTAAACAAGTCACAATAATGATTTTCTAAGTTTTTTTTTTTATATAGAAGAGTGGACACATTTATACAAAACTAGTTTGTAGGAATTTTATCGTGTATATTAACTTATTTTCGTGACCATAACCACGGATGCTGTAAAGTACTCAAACTATCTAGAAATATATATATATAGAAAATCCATGAAAAATATCTGTCTGTGTACACGTACAGGCTTGCCGCCGTCACTAAATCAGATTTGATAGACCACAAATCCTCGCGAAAGAACACCGATTCCTTCTAAAAAAGATTTGTGAGGCTGTTGAAATAAAAAAATACATCCTAAATTCCATAGAGAAGATGATATCATCTGCTTTGGATCCTATAATTAATGAAATTAAATCCTAACCCAAGCGTGTAACTGCAAGACTTTAAGATACTGTTAGTCCATACCGAGCATCTACTCCATATCAAAATTAATAATTTTAATCTGGAGGTAGCCGTGGTTAGCTATGACGTTGGAACGTCAAACACATCAGTCCCCCTCGTAATGGGTACTGTAAAGTGCTCGAAACCTCGCTTAGTAAAGTGATCGAACACTGCTCATTCAAATAAAACCACTTTTATTTAAGTTAGCAGAGGATAGGATTATGGGGTACAAGTTTGTGCGCAAGAATAGGTGCACTCTCTTTTCCCTCACTCCCATAATCCAATGATATGGCAATCCGTCACGACTAGATAGAGATCAAGCGCAGTACCAACCGTCCAAAACCCGAGGTTGAAACACCACCACTAAGAATTTCCTGACAGAAAAACTTAATAACTGAATTTTTGACCCAACTCGGGATTCAACCCGAAAGCTCATGATCAGCAACTAGGCTGTTTACTCAAAAGTTATTTCTATATGTCAACAGAAAGAAAATTATGGACGCGTAGAATAATTTTTAATGTTACTTGTTAAACATACAAGTAACAGCAAACAAAGCTACGGGAGACATGCTAACACAAGCGCGGCGATGAAAGTTGGGAAACTAACGAGGCAAGTTGGCGAACTCCGCAACTCCAGACTTTAACAAAGAAAAGTTTCTGTCTAAACGAAACTGTCAACGGCAGGTATTGGGAAAATATCTACTGCTCGGTACACGATTTTTTGAATTTGTACTCGTATATTTGTAGTTATGTAGTATACTGGATATTTTTTTCCGTCTGGAAAAAATACACACACCCTATACGTAACAGGTGAACGGAATAGAAGCCTATGGGGTAAATTTATACTATCGTGGTCACCTCGTTTTGGCTCTAGAAAATCGAAAAATCATCCTATTTCGATGAAATTTTTTTTAAATTTTCATCTTTACGGCTAATTTATGGAAAAAAATATGGAAAATATCTCACCTCAAGATTTCATATAGTTCGATGACTTTAAATGTGATCACAAACGCACTTCTTCGAATATAATCGTTCATAACTTTTTGCAAAGCGTTAAACGAAGTTTGTATATTTTTATTGTTAATCTACACAAAAAACAAACATTTGAAAAAAGGCATTGAAAAATGTTGTTCTCCCTCTGCTTCTTTGCTCTTTCTTTGCGTCCAACTCGACTCTTGATGACGGGGGGAGTACACTGTCGACCATCCCGTGGTGTGAGTGCTCCGTGCCGGAGGTGCGGTTCATACAGCGCACGGTTTGCATAGCACTCTTCTCCCTGGACATCCACAAGTCGAGTGGGCCTGACAGTATCCCCCAATTATGCTGAGAACGTGTGCTCCATAGTTAGAACCGGTCTTAACGAGTCTTTTCCGGTACTCCTACTCCCTAGGCGTAGTCCCAAAATCATGGAAGACGGCTTTCGTCCACAAAAGGCGACCGCTCAGTCCCGTCCAACTACAGGCCCATCGCAATCACCTCCTTGTTCTCCAAAACGTGAGTCCATTGTAAACTGTCAGCTCATGAGCTACCTTGAGGATCACCAGCTGATTAGTGATCGCCAATACGGTTTTCGTCGTGGTCGATCAGCTGGTAATCTTCTGGTTTTCCTGACTCATAGATGGGCGGCGGCAGTAGAGTCCAAGGGGGAAGCATTGGCCGTTAGTTTGGACATAGCGAAGGCCTTCGATCGGGTTTGACACAAAGCGGTTCTTTAGGAGCTCCCTTCCAATGGGCGAGAATTTGTGCAGTTGGATCACCAGCTTTCTTGCAGATCGGAGCATCAAGGTCGTTGGAGACGGTGCAAGCGCCGATTACAAGCCTATTAACACTGGTGTTTCACAATGCTGCGTGCTATCACCAACGCTGTTTCTTCTGCATATCAATGATATGTTGCAAACCGGCAACATTCATTGCTATGAAGATGACAGCACTGTTGGTGCTCCGTACACCGGCTGTGCCAATATTTCTCGGGAAAACGTCTTCGGGTACCGGGACAAACTTGTGTCTGAAGTCGAGTTTTTGCGGAACCAAGTCTCGGATTAGGGGCGACTAAATCTAGTCCAGTTTAACCCTGAGAAGACGCAAGTTTGCGCGTTAACCGCCAAAAAGAACCCCTTTGTCGTATTTCCTCAGTTTCCAGGCACTCCCCTTATTACCTCAGCCAATATCGGAATCCTCGGCGTCGACGTATCGAGTGACGTGCTGTTTCGTGGTCACTTGGAAGAGAAGGCCAAATTGACCTCTAAAAATCTTGGCGTGCTCAGCAGAGCGGGACACGTGACAACGTGACAGTCGCTGGTCTGTGCCTTATTAACGCTTTAAGCTGTATTATATAAATGTACGCGACTTTGAGGTGGCCCAAAAGCCACCCCAACCGCCCCTTAACCTACTGTCGCTGAAATTACAAGATATGTGCAATGCTGTATTAGACGCATCGACTAAATATCATTCAGGCAACTTCCTGGACAACGCCGTTTAATAAAAAGAGTAGATTTTTAACTGAAAAACTAATTCGGCTAGTTGGTTACGACATATGTACTTTTTATTTTTGCCGACTTAAGTCTCCAGAAACGATCTACAACGTGCTACGTGCAAGAAAGTATGGTAAGTAAAATGGTGAAAATATGTTGGGGTGACGCTAGTCCGAAAATTTATTAATTAATTTATTTATTGCAGCCTATCAAATAGACACATAGGCATAGGTATAGCCATAGGCCTCCCCATAGTTTTATTTAATCCCTCATTAGGAGTTTGACCGCAGTTTTTTATTTTTAGATTTTGTAGCGCTGTGGTCCGCGTGTTCGAATCCGCACCGAAGACGTCTTTATATAACCCACAAATAGTTTTTTTGGGTCTTTATGTTTGTCCTTGTGCAATTAATGTTTGTATACTTCCGCCACGACTAGTCAATAAATAAATCTTAAAAACAACTTTTTAGGAAAACGATTTCAAGGAGATTCCAAGGGGATACATCTTACACGATGGGATGTCAAATGATATTGAAAACTTATGTATATCACAAAACTCAGTAATGTTGTAATTTCACGTATCTATTTGAAATGTATGGTTTTTAAAACATAGCACAAAATGGAAAACAATGTATTCTCCTATAATTAAAACACAAACAAATTACCTGGAGCTATTGTCATTGACTGAAAACAAAATAAATTTTTAGATAAAATGTAATTTATAATTTATTTATTATAAATTACATTTTATCTTTTTGCGTTATCATTTAATTTATAATAAATAAAATATAAATTACATTTTATCTCCGCTCCACTTTCGTCCACAACACGGACATAACAAGTCAATAAAAAAATATTAACTTGACTGATCTCGTGATAGGTATAATTTTTAAAATAATAAAATACTGGTAATGCAATTAAATTCAGTACTATTACCAACGGGAACCAACCACTCAAGTAAGCTTAAAATGCTTACGTTAGAAGTGATTCACTATAGTTGTAGAATGGTTGACTCGAACCCCTGACCTTTTGAGTTTGCTCTCAGCACCTCACCATTACACTACCGACTATATACTTCACATATCTTCCACACATACACATCCCACCATACGTCTTCCAACGCTTCTTACATTTAAGTTACGTTAAAATGAAACGAGTTATATTCGGTAAGAAACACCAAGTTCGGCTTAAGCTACCGATTTGCCAGTAACATTTCTTTGGTACGAGCCTCGCTGTAACTTATTTCGTAACTAAAATAAATTTTCTGCAGTTTATTCTATCGGAAACAATTTTCAAGTTCTACCCTTTAGATTTGGGCACAGCTATTTGGCGACAAGAATAGCTTAAAGGGTGATATTCACCCACACATGGACTCGTAACCGGAAAATAAGTCGTACCACTTAGTAATTGCAGGATGTGAGGCATTCCATCTTAGTCTTCAGAGGTGTGGTAGCTCAGATGGTTACCGCTCGCTGTAACTTTCACAGTACGCGAGCAACCCGGGTTCGTTAATGCCGGCACTAATGAAATAGTGAATTGCGATTTTAAGTACTGATTTACCACGTGCTCGGCGGTAAAGAAAAACATCGCGAAGAGACCTGCAGGTTTGATAAATACGAAAAAAAAAATTTCGAAGACACGTTAAGTTCGCCGATTGTGGCACCGCGGCGGACACATCCTTGCTCTAATATCCTCTCAATAATTAACGGAGGTCTGTGCACAGTAGCGGGACGTATATAGGCTGTAACTTTATCCTCAGAGGTCTGAACAAATCTTCCGTCTTCTTCATTTGAAGTTAGCTAGGTGTCCATGGCTTGTTGTAGCCACTTGCAATCAGGTCGACCGTTAGTTCGTTTTTCACTCGGTTTTCGTTTTTCACTCAGTTTTTAAAAATAAATCTTTGTAGTTTGTTAAACTCGACGACTCCAACGACGGGTTCGAATAACGTACGTAATTGTTCCGGGTCTAGATATTTGCGAAATTTATGTATATAAACCAACACGTCACAGGAGAAAATCCCGGTGTGGAGGTAACGTTTTTTCAAGAGAAAAAAAAGAAATATCGTGGAATGGGCAGCCCAAACATACTTACAATAACAACAAAGTCAACAATAAATATATAACACACATTACATTACCTTGCAGCTATATTATGGTTGTAGCACGAATGGGTCGGCTCGACCGGGGAAAGACTACGCTCTCACAGAATACCAGTGTAAAATAGCAGCCTAGTACTGCTGTGTTTTGTGTAGTGAGTGTAAAGATCCGGAGATCCTATTTTACTGGAAATGAGGCATTCCATCTTAGAACTCAGGTGTGACAACGTATCTGCGTTTTGATTCTTAATCGAGGATAAATGTAGATGTCTATGGGCCACAGCATCTACTTACCATCAGGTAGACCGTGTGCTCGTTTATCACCCTTATTCTATGGAATAAATAGTCTAAGGTGTGTTATACAGTACATTAAAATAGTGTACATTCAATATATAAAAATTCGCGTTTGTTTGTTTGTATTTTACGCTGCCACACCATTCATCAGATTACAGTACAACTTTGGCAACTTACTTGCAGTTCCGCGAAGATTATAGGCATGGTACAATTACTTACACTAGGTGATGCGTGTATTATACAAATTGTTCAAAAGCTATATGTCATTAAATTTCAATGAATGTACTATCATTCTTAATCAAAAAAATATAACACTTCCAAATTTAAAAAATCTCAACGCAACGTAGCAATGCGTTTGAATTTCGAACCCCTGCCTCTCCACTCGAATGACACTAATCGCGATAGTGCAGCGGTGTCGAGCTAGACCGAAAAGGGATATAAAACTTACAGTTATTATTATTTTGGTTTGGTAGTGCAAGGGCTAAATGCACATAATTTTTACAGTATGAGAGCAGCCCAAGTTTGACACCCGCGAGTGACAATGAAAATTTTAATTGCAGTTTTAAGTGTTATGTGCTGATTTCACACGTACCCGACTGTGAAGGAAGACATCGTAAGGTAATTTGTACGTTTAAGAAATTTAAAAATATTATCATGTAACGTCTGTAATTATAAAGCTACGCTGCTGCTATAAATATGGTTTTAGCACAAATGGGTCGGCACAAGGGGTGTAGGATTACGTTTTTATAAAATACCAGCGAAAAATAGACGCGGAAGCGTAAAATAGAGAACCGGAGATCCTTTTTACTGGAAACGAGGCATAACATCTTAGTCCTCAGGGGTGACAACGCATCTGCATTGCGATTTATAATTGAGGATAGATGCAAATATCTATAGGCTATTGCATCTACTTATCATAAGGTGAACTGTGGGCTCGTTTGTATATATATAAATTCAAATCATTTAAGTAATATAATACGTTCAAATCATTTAAGTAATATAATACGATCATTTAAAGTATTCCAGCATTAAATACCAGTCTGAGTAATTCCATCTTAGTGATCAGGAGTTGTAACACATTTTGATTCTTCATCGAGGACAGATTTAGGTGTCTATTGGCCAACCTTCCGTTCATTTTCTATTACGTAAAGTAACTCCGAGCTTAGTCTCAATATCTCGCTGAACAGTTGTAATAAAATAAAAAGGAACAGTAAATATGGATTAATAGAGTACGTGCACTTCTGTTTTCTGGTCGGAAGGGTATATAATTACATATACTTGCTACAGCGAAATTGTTTTGGAAGAGTGGAGTTACCTACCATAAGCAAAACATTAGCTTAAAAGGCAACTCCAGCCGCAATATACTGTAGAAACTAGAAAAAGTTATAGAATAATATTCCAAACGTGTTCGAGCCACGCTGCAGCTACATGATGGTTATAACACGAATGGGTCGGCTCGACCTACACGAAATACCAGCGTAAAATTGCAGCTTATTATTGTTTCGTGTGGTGAGTGTACAGAACCGGAAATCCCTGTAACTGGAAATGAGGCATTCCATCATAGTACTCCCCTGAGTATATATACTCCCCTAAGAATCAAAATGCAAAGATGGTATTTACTCCTGTAATAGCATATCTGCATTTTGATTCTTAAACGAAAACAAATATAGAGGTTTCCATAGACTAGCCTAGCCACTCCGTGCTCCATGCCACAGCGTCATGCCATCACGTGGACTTTGTGCTCGTTTTTCACGCTTATTCTATAAAGAAATAATTTATTTTTTAATTTAGATAGTTTGAAGCATTTTATCTGCACTCTTAAAGGTAAAAACGCGTCTTTAGCCTTCTTCACCTGAAGTTTGCTTGCAGGTGTTCATGTGCTGCGGTGGCCACCTATTGTCAGGCTAACCATAATTCAAATTAAAAAATAACAGTATTTATAATACATAATTGAATTAAAAACACTACCCACTAAATACCTCCAGTAAATATTGCCTAAGGTAAAGTATATTCCCTCTCATTTATAAGTAAGTATACGTAGTAGAGTCCACTAAGTAGCTTGGCACTCAGGCGAGCTACACGATCCGCCGCTAAGCTCATTTTGTCCGCTTTGGTTTTATAAAACTGAGTAAATTCCTACACAAAATTCTGTGAATCACTTACATCTAAATTTTGGATATGGCAATTTGTAAAAGTTTTTTTTTTAAATTAATTAACGTGTATTATCTTGGTATGTAGTAACTAAAGCATCAACTGACTGCCTCTTTGGTTTATTAGTCGTTAGCGCGACTACTGAGGTCCTGGGTTCGAATTCCGGGTTTAACCCAAATCATTTATTGTGTTTACATTTAATAAATATTCAGTACCAGCCCGGAGTCAGGTAAACGGAGATGATTCGCCTCCGTGCCTCAGAAAGCAACTGAACCCGCTGTCTGTTTGATCTCTTTCCGATATTTCCAATAAAGAGGTTCGCTGCCCTCGGACGACTAGGAACTAAAATTAAATGCCTATTAGCTTATAGTTATACTGACACTCTATACGCTCTATACCGTGTAGTGGTGGTGAAAGAATATCCACTAGCCCACATCGTCCCGTGGGTATTGTAAGTGGCGACAGAGGGAAACAAATCAAGATGTGGGTGTTGTTGATCGATACACGAGTAGACTGTTATACTTACAGGTTTATTGGATTCTAATTAACATCATATGTAGAAATCAAGTTGTCGATATAAAAAGATTATAGAAAGTACGGGAAGCGTTCGATTTATGTCGGTGTTCAATATTGAGTGTCGCCCACGGAGCTCACGCGGATCTCGCCAGCGGCCAAAAGGACGTTCAAGGCATAGGACGTCTCAAACGCGTGGGCGCAGGTACGGTGCGAGGTCTTCGTATGCTCTTAACAAGACGTCGCGCACAATGGGTAACAGTGTTTTCCTAATCACTACTAAAAAAAAACTCTGATTGGTTGGCAACCAGAGTTTTTGCAACTATGACAAACATCCCCCTCTATGAGGAAATTTATGGGAAAGCCTGTATTAGGCAGTGGACTTTAATATGCTGTAACGGTCTATAGCCTTCAGGCTAAATGGACTCCTGGATAGAAAAATAGTCCTGCCACCTCGTAAGATTAAATTGCTCTCGTATAGATTATTCTTTACGTGGTAGTGTCACGCTGCAACTATATTGTAGTTGTAGCACGAATGGGTCGGCTCGACCGGGGAAGGACCACGTTCTCTCATAATACCAGCGTAAAATAGCAGCTCAAAGCTATGTATTTCGTATGATGAGTGTAGAGAACAGGATACCCCTTTTACTGGAAACGAGGCCTTCCATCTTATTCCTCATGGGTGACAACGCATCTGCATTTGATTCTAAATCGAGGATAGATGTAGATGTCCATGGGCCACAGCATCCAGTTACGATCAGATGGACTGTGTGCTCCTTCGTCACCATATTCTATAAAAAATATCCGAATTAATATAGGGTATTCTAAAAAAAACTCAAAATTAAAATAGGGTATTCTATACAAAAATCCAAATTAAAATAGGGTATTCTACACAAAAATCCAAATTAAAATAGGGTATTCTATAAAAAATCCATTTATTTGCGTACAAACACACATCACTACTATACTGCCGTGTAGTGGCGGTGTAGGGATATCCACTATCCCATATCGTCCCGTGGGTGTGTTAACAGGCGACGGAGCGAAATCTAAATAGGTGATGGGTAGCAGCATCCTGATAACAACTCAAAATAGTTGAAAACCTGCGGTTGCCAATCCATCTCTCGAGACTAAACGGCAATATTCCCCTTATGGAGAGTCCTATGTTCAGCAGAGCACTTTCATTTGCTCTAATGGGTGAATGGATGGACAGATCACAGACTACGTTAAAACTAAACACTTATCCTGAGATATTGTTAATACGTGGTCCATGCTGCAGTTATATTAGAAGTATAGTTGTTGCACGAATGGGTTGGCTCGACCGGGGAGGAACCATGCTCTCACGGAATACCGGCGTAAAATAGTAGCTTAATGCTGTAGTGTTTCGTATGGTGAGTGTAGAGAACCGGAGACCCTTTTTACTGGAAACGAGGCATTCCATCTTAGTCCTCACGGG
>DWHP01004892.1:0-12273 GCA_018247895.1 Parnassius honrathi
ATGGTCACCTTAGGTCGTATAATATAGCTAACATATTGGGGAAAAAATAACAAACAAGCTTTACAAAAAACTAACTACACTACACACTACTAAAATCGACTAAAATATTTACTTTAATGTCAACTGTCAAAATGGCATCGACAAAGAAGCGCCATTTGAGCCTTTATTTATTTTATTTTTTAATTTTTTTAACCTTTATTTAATAGACTGATGAAGATCTATCGTACCAAAGAGCCATATATGCAAACAAGGCTGTAGTTTTTATGGTTCTTGAAAGTGACCAGACCATATTAACCGGATGACCATGATACCCTCATGTACTAAATAATTAGATTGAATACTAATATGCATTCCGTGTAGTTTAAATCCCCCGAATTAATATTAATAAATTTTACAATAAAACATTCTCTCAAACAAACAATACATTTTCTAAACAGGTGTATCACGAATATAAACTTGGCATTGTTTGCGATAGGACAACAGTGATATATTTTTGTTGGTACATATAGGAAACAATCAACGCGATGCAACTGTCTTGCAATTGTCTTGTTATTTTAAACGGATGCGAGTGGTCACTTGTGGCGAGGTAGAGCATTTTAAATTGGCAATCGCATAAACGCTTCTTGTCTGGTATTTTATATGTACCTAATTCATTATTCGTAGAAATGTGTTCAACATTGCAATGCGGCATAGCGGTTATTTAATTTTGGCAAATTTTTAAAGGTTCATTCTACGTTATTAGATTTATTTTTCTATTTTTAAATGGAAAAAATAAATAAGGTTATGCATTTCTTTAATTTTTTTGCTTTTTAATTAGAATTCCAAAATCTGGCATCATATTTTTAACGTAAGTAAATTTCCCCTGTATCGTGAAGGCGTTTTAAATTGCACAAACATTCATGCGCAAACACTCAGATCCTAAACAATTATTATATATTTTCGTAACCTTTCATCGGTTTGGAATTTTACTCAGAAAAAGTCCAAGCACTTCATCTTCCACTTCGTAAAGTTCTAATGCTAAATCGCTTTTCGGCACAAAATGGTCGAAATAAAAATTGAAGATTTACTAATTTCACGTAAAAGAGGTTTTATCACCGTATCATTTTACACTCAAAGTTTTGTTGAAAAATTGTGTTGACCAAAAAATAGTTAATTTTGCATAAAAACTTTAAGAGAAAGAAGAAAATGTGTTAGAATCTATTCTCGTGTAAAATCAAAAACCAAAAAAGTTTTTTTCGAAACTTTTTTTTATATCAGCTCTAAAATATTTTACTACTAATAAGTGAGGGTCCTGTATTTTTGATAATATCTCATAATGCAATTTCTTAATTTTTACTATACTACATGTTATATTTTTATGCCAGCAGTTTAAAATAAAGAATTTATGTATAGGAAGTTTGTATTCCAAGTCGATTATGAGCATGATTCTAATTTAGCGTTAACTCGTTAAATGGTCACGGACTTATGCTCTTTCCGGGCAATGAACATATGGGATAAATTGACTGACTGACTGAACGATGTTAAATAGCATGACGTGACGATTGAATGAACTATATGTTTTAAGTTAACTTTTGAAAGCACTTAGTTGTATATTGTTAGAATCAAGCTGCGGTTATATAATTTATATTGTAGCACAAATTGATCGGCTCGACCGAGAAGGAGCGCGCTCTCACAGAATACCGTAGTTTAGCAGCTTAGTGCTTCTGTGTTTCCGGAGATCCTTTTTATTGAAAACGATGCATTCCATGTCAGTCCTCAGAGGATGACTACGGATCTACATTTTCTTAATAGAGGACGGATGTTGATATCTATGGGCCTCAGCATCCAATTGCCGTAAGTTGGCATGTGTGCTCGTTTGCCACCCTTATTAAAAAATACAACAAGCTTCTTATATTTTGTTTTTTCTATTCTATATTTTAAATTTTTTGAAAGTTGCTTTGTCATAACGATTACGCTTGAATAAACCTTGTGCACACAACCTACACCATCTTATTCAGGCATCACGATTGTTGTAATATCGTATATATAAATAAATTAAACTGCTGTCGAATATATGTATTTTTTTTCAATAACCACACTTAAGTTACTACAATATGTACTTGTATGCAAAAAATTAATTAACAGTCGGATGTAATAGGATTGACATTAAATATATTATGTTATTTATTGATTAATACACGTATACATATTATTTATTCCAAAATAATCTAAAATGTTACTTTATCGTTTAATAATATGAGCCTAACATATTATCTTATGGTATAAAAGTAATAGACTAAATAACAATATTAGAGATTTATTTTTACCTTGAAACTATTCAATTTCAAGGTAGCCTATAAACGTTTATTGAATACGCTCGGGCTGACACAATAAATACAGTGATAAATTAATAATACACGTTAGATGGTACGGTGTTGGATATCTTGTGTTCGTCGTTTCCATGGAGGCGGGTCGCGTGCGCGCTAACCGTGACAACCCTCGCTTCAGATTGAGTCTAGGACTTACAAGTGTTCGTCATATAGTTGATAGGCTTGAAGCTGAATATACGCAAGCTGCGGGGACGAACGGCAGCACGTTAGAGGTGGTTAGATACGACCCTGACGTCGAAGATCGCCGCTACATCGGATATGATGACTTCCCCTTCGGTCCACCGAACGGAAAAGTCTGGAACAAATTTGCTGTGAATTTCGGCGTAGCTCTTAGTAAATGTATTCCAAGTGTCACGCTCGCGAATTTCGGCGTCCTTTCCGTTGCAACAGCAGTGTTCGCACCAAGGATGATCTCTTATCTTGTATTATATCCGTTTTGCAGATTGGTATTCGGAACTCTCTACCCGGCTTACGCTTCATATAAAGCTGTACGGACGAAGAATTTGAAAGAATACGTGAGTATATTAGTTTTATTTTAGTACTGTAATTTTCATCGCGTAAAACTTAACAACAAAACAAGTTTTTGTAAATGTTGAGCTACGCTACAGTTATATTATTGCTATAGCACGAAAGGGTCGGCTTGACCGTGGTAGGACCCAGTTCTTACAGAATACCGGTGTGAAAAGCATCATAATGCTGCTATGTTTCGCATGATGAGTGACGATAAGCGGTGACTTGGTAACAATGGATTTCTTCTTAGTCCTCAGTGGTGACAACGTCTGCATTTTGATTCTTGGTAGATGATAAACGTAGGTAGGTGCCTAAGGGCGACAGTATTTACATACCATCAGAGGTGTCTTTGTGCTTGCTTGTCTAAACTTCTATAAAAATTGCAATACTTGAAAACAAGATTGCTGAAGCAATACTGTTGCTAAATATAGAGTACCTACCGGCACGGCCTTGTCATGGGTGTTCGCATAACTTGTTCGAAACGCTTCAGTTCTTATTGTGTCCTTTACCTCCTCTCGGATACTATCTGCAATTAATCGTGAAGCCTGATCTGTAAAAACATAGTTATTGACTATAAACTCCTAACATTTAAATGTTTATTATGATATTCTTCCATTCCTTTCCTTCCTTCCTTTCCATAGGTGTCATATGAATATGGTGGAACCGTATGAGAAATTACGTATATGCTGTAGTCCCATAGATTCCAATATTTATTCTCTATTAAGAATCAATGCGTAGATGCGTTGAAACCCCTAAAAACAAAGATAGAATGTTTCATTACAAGTAAAAAGAATATTCGATTCAATACACTCACTATACACAACGGCAGTAATATGCTGCTATTTTGCGCTGGTATTCAGTGCGTGCTTTACCACTCATTACAAGTACGCTGCTGAAAATAGGCTTACTGGCCGGTCTTGAGCCACCTGCGTAAATTGACTTCCTGCCTGCCTTATAAGGTTTGTCACTATTCGGTGTGAGCTTCCGTTAACGGCAAGCAACAAATCTAATGTTCTAGAATAGAATTGAATTTTTGTAAAGGTAATGTCTGAGAACCTGTCATCTATCGTTAGGTCGTAAGTTACTTTTGGTATTTTCTTTGGTCGACTTAACGATACTACACCACTTTAAAAAATACAAGATTTTTTTTATTTTATAAACCTGAAGTGACAAACGAACTTACAGTCCGCCTGATGGTAAGCGGCTGCTGCAGACCATGGGCAGTGGGCACACATCTCGTCAGAACCAGAGTAACCGACATAGCCCAGCGGATCAGTAACCTAAAGTGGCAATGGGACGGCTGTAGGTATATCTCAAAGTACAGACAAACCGATGGGGAAAAAGGGTTTTCGAGTAGCAGCCTTTTTACCGGTAAGCAAAACGTTGGGCGGCCACTAGACGAAATGACCTGGTTAGAGATGCGGGAAATCGATGGATGCAGATGATGAGGACGATGATGATGAAATTGTTCTTAAAGAAATTATCAAAATATTGTATTTTGTTATAATTTCAGGTAAAATGGATGATGTACTGGATAGTGTTCGCATTGTTCACGTGCACGGAGACATTCACAGATGTGTTTCTATCGTGGTTCCCGTTTTACTACGAGGTGAAGATAGTTTTGGTGCTATGGTTACTGTCGCCTGCCACCAAGGGCTCCTCAATCCTTTACAGGAAGTTTGTACATCCAGCGCTTTGCAGACGGGAACAGGTGCTGTCACATTCTTCATTATCATTGATAAACTATTTTAAAGCAAAAATTTAGTGTTCTTCTTAGACTTGTTAGTAGTTATTATTGAATTGAAATAAGAAAGAAATGATTTCTCATAGTTAATACACTAATGGCGTTTATTTAAGTATTAGTTTTAGAGTGAATAGAAGGGCCAGAAATAAGCTTGAACTTGTTTTGTCTTTATCAAACTGATAATTTGCATATCCAGTTCAATTTTAGCTTGTCGATCCAAACTATTCTTTTACTTTAAATCTTTGGATAAATTAGAATCACACACACACACACGCACGCACGCACGCACGCGCACACACACACACACACGCGCGCGCGCGCGCGCGCAGAATGCACAAGATGTTGTTGCTCTAGATGCATCAATGGAAACACATTCAAAATTAAAAATAATTAAAGTGTGAAATAAATCTTACTCTATTTTGTGTTTCAGTGAGTAAATTAATGAAGAAATTACCACAAATGACTTTTTTTGTTTTAGATATCTTTTCCGAAAGTTCTCCTATTATAATAATAAACTATGTAAAGTCATCAAAGGGATATTCATAAATACACAAAAAAGATAGTTATTTATTTCTGCACAAGCAATACCCAATAGAATTAAAAATGTTATACCAAAATATTGTAGTGTGTTAGTGTATCAAAGAATCCATCACCCCATATTATCGGATGGGTGCCGTTAGAGACGATTGATATCTGTATTATCATTTTCATAATTACAGCCTATCAAAAGCCAAATGCTAAACAAAGGCCATCACCATATATTGCCTGTTAGGGGAGAATATGTCATAGTTACCAGACAGCTGCAGTTTTTAAGTCAGTTTTCGTTGTTATCGGGGAGATGCTGCTGCCCTTCTCCTGTTTCATTTTCCTCTGTAGCCTCTTGCGATACCCGCGGTATGACATGGGGTAGTGGATTCTCTTATGCCGCCTCAACGTGGCGATGGACCCATAGCCTGAAGACTAGATATAAATTACTCAAACCGACGACTGAAGCACCTTCAAAGATGCTAAACATTGATATGCAATCAGCCTATAATATATAGGCGTAGCGATAATGGAAAGTCTTTCTTACTGTGGGGAGACCCCACATACAGCGTGAACTGTTGTTAACTCATAATAAAAAGATAAATATATATTTGCTGTTTTGTTATTAATTTTAAATTTCTCTTTCACTTTACAGGAAATAGATGAGTACATTGCCAAAGCCAAAGATCAGGGTTACCATACTGTGCTCAACTTGGGTACAAAAGGCGTCAACTATGCAACAACCGTTATTATGCAAACTGCTATAAAAGTAAGTTTATATCACTAATTTCCCGACTTCTTACTAGCATGCTTTGTTTTAAATGAGGGACCCAAATAAGATAAGTCATATTGTTTTGACTTTTTTTGTCACAACAATCCATTCTAATTTGGGTCTTATTCAAGCTCAAGGCGTGAGGTGTAATTGTATAACATTTAACTAAACACAAGTTTTATTTACATTTAGTTTTTTTTTGTTGTTTGTCACCTATTTAGTCAAATTCACCTAATATACAATCAGTTGAAACAACCTGTGGCATGTTTGATCACGGTTTATCTGAGCCAAAAAACACAGCGGTGGTTTCATTTGCACAGCTTTTATTTGCATTAGTTTTCGTCAAATGCTAGCCAGCAAATCGACATTAGACATGCCCACAACTGCAGTATTTCCCACATATCAATTTGACGCACAGCTGCTTAACTTAATTCCATTTTTGTATTTTTAATTTTATTAACACGCTTTTTTAATTTCTTCCCATCCCCACCCCATTCTATCCCATAATCCTTTCCGTTGCTGCTTCAATTAGAATTTAAATCTGCCGAATGCTGAGCAAGTCGTTGAAGCTAGAAAAGCTATAAGGTCTCGAGACGTCATTGATGGCTATGAAGATGCTTACAATCTTGAATATCAACACTCTGAGGATAACAATGCTCGTGGGGTTGAAGTAGTGGAATTAGATAACCTCGATAACAACGACGACGAGCTTCATATCGGCGGCGGAGATGCAAATGATCCTGATTATGAGCCCACGTCAGCACGTAGTCGCGGCAATATCGTTAGGAAACGCAAAGTGACGAAGGAGAAACGGTCACGGAGCAAGTCCAGAGGCCGTAAGACTAGAAGCCAAACTGCCGTAGAAAAAGAGAATGAAGTGACGATCGAGTGAATTAGATTTTCTCCAAAAAATTTAACTGTGATTCTTAGGCGATGTTAGGGAGGTTCTTAGTTTTAATATACTCAGCAAATTCATAATCATGCTCGACGAATAGTTGATATGGATTTTCTATTAGCTGTTACTTTTTTGTTAGTTAACATAACATTATCGTATGTATACTTTCGAAAGTGACGTATAATTTACATCTACTTTTTGTTTGCTACTTTTATTCCGCACTCATGTTTTCTCTTTATTTTCAAACATGAAAGTCAATCCTTTACCATAAAATGATTCTTATATTCAAGGTTTTTTAACTGTTTTCTTTTGTATGTAAAAAGCATAATCTCAGTCATCGACTTTTGTATCGCATGACTAATGAATTTGTAGTAAATTTTTGCATGTTCCACGGCTTACAGTCATCGACTATGTATGTTGTGTTCTTAGATTTTAGTTACGTGTGACTGACTTAGTGTAATGTATCTCTTAATAAACGATGTGATTCTAAAAGCGTTTTTATTTGTAAGTAATTAGAGCTAAAGAGAAATAAAACGCTTAGGGCGCGTGCGCTTCGTCACGGGACTTGTATTGAACACGACGGATAAACCGTAAGTATGTTTTTATACTTTTAAGTTTTGCTTATATATTCGTTTAAATATTTAAACTACTAATCAAGGTATCAAAAAATCTTAAGTAACAATTATAATATATTCTGACTACTTATTGATGCAGTGCAGTTGTCAAAGTATTTTTCGCACCGGCCGAAACCGATATTCGTCAACACTAATAACCATTCGTTTTCGGATCAAGGTTCTGATTACCCGACTGTTGATAGATATTTTTCTATAGAAGAGAGGGCAAATGAACATGCAGCTCACTTGATGGTAAGTGACTACTACCGCCCGTGATCAATTGAATCACCAGGGGAATACCTGCAATTTCGCCCGTGTTGCCGGCTTTTCAAAAAGTATAGGCTCTTTTCTTGAAAATCCCTAAGTTGCATCAGTCTAGAAAGATTGCTGTTGGTTCCACAAAGAAAGTGTGTGACGAAGAACTGCTTCTGGTAAATCACAAAGTGTTAGACCGCTAATTCTCCAGATGATATGGACGGTTACCGTATTTGGTCGCGATGTGTGATGCAAGTTGAAATGTTGCGGCTGGAATTAGTTCAATTACCCTGAGCACTCCCGTGGTTGATGCGAGAGGAAAATATACAAAGGGATGAAACATCACTTCGCAGCGTCAGTAAGTCAAACCCATAGAATACTATAATACACAATAGAATGGCTGTCAACTTTATTTTGCACGAGGCTTAGGGTCGCCAAACCCGATTCGGTGTGTTGACAGACCGAATAATGTTCAAGATCATCATTAAAAAAATCGTTTAAATTTTAATACATATTTATTCGTAAATAGGGTGCAATTTGGCATTTTCTAAATAATTTGCATGCGAAATTTGGAAACGGTTGTAACGTCAAAACACATCTCGAGTTTTAGTGGCTACGCTTACTCCACCCACTCCCCCGTTCTATTATGTATGTGTTATAGTATTCTATGGTCAAGCCTATCAGAAAGAACTAAGTCATCAACCATTCGGACCATCATGTGGGAAGAGCTGGAACTTTGGTGTCCCGCCCAACGATGAGAACACAGTATTCCATGTGAGGTCGAACTATCGCTTTGTAAAAATTTGCAAGCGGCGTGCCGGCATGAAATACTTACTGTTCTACTGAGCATGGCAACCGTTTTAAAGGTCAATTTGATATTCCCTTCCAATTGAAGATTTCGATTGGTCGAGATATATGGCGCATAATTAAGAGCCATGTAATTATATACTGTGAGGTATTGCGTCTTAGTTCTTAGAGCTGACGACGCATCTGAAGCCTTTCTTAAGGTCGGTTGCAGGTATCCATGGACTGCATTAGCCACTTACCATTTGCTGGGTTAAGGGATAAGTTCGTTCTATAATTTTACAAAAACAAAATTTGTGATAAATAGGGAATGTTAAATATTTTCTTAATGAAACTAATTCAATGATAACCATATGATTATGTGCTGTAGGAAGGGGATAAGATGGTCGTTATACCTTAATTAATGGATCTGCAGGGAGGTGGCGGTTTGGTGCAACAGTTGCGCAAAAGCTACAGCCTATCCGATTTGACCGAATGTGAGCCGATCGAAGAAAGGGGCGCGGACGAGGCTGATGATGTGCTCGCTGAGCCGAGGCTCATTCGACGCTCTCTTAAAAGGTAAGCTTAGCAAAAAAATAGTCAATAAGAGGAAAAATTGGTTACCCTGGAAAATAATTGCCTACAGGTTAATGTGGTTTTTTTTTTAACTATGGGTTTTCTAAACCGCTTTTAACTACTATGGCGCCACTTTGGAATTGTTAGAAAAGTGTAAATACTGTATAATACTTATGTTTTATATCGTTTAGATTTGAAGTAAATAAATCAAACTACGGGTATTCCATAAACTAGAAGAATTAAAGAGCTCACCACTGAGGTATTTTTTGTGTATACATATTGGAAACAGAAAACCTTATATTTAAAACCCAACGTTTGAATGATGGTAGCAATATGTGTGATAAAATAACTTCATCTCAGTTTCACCTAGCGTCATTATTAGTCCTCATTGGCATATCGGGAAACAAGCCAATGGTGGAGAAGTAACGCTCCTTATAAGTATTTACTGCCTCCTTATAAGTATAGACTGGATGAAGAAGAAGATGATGATAAAAATGAGATGTTTATTTGACTATAAGAAACTATGTCGGGGAAAAAAGCGCAAAAGCTTCGTTTTGACTGCTGATAAAAATATACCAACAGATATGAGCTGGTTCTATTTTTATGTGTTTCATATCCACAGCGGATTTGCGGCTCGGCGCAGCGCTTCGGAGTCGAATAGTCGCCAGCCAATGTATTTCCCAGAAGTGGATGTGGACGTGAGGAGCACTCGCTCCGGTAGAAGCGATGAACCAGATTTCAGGTATATTTTACATTTGTAGTTATTGGCAGGGGCGCTAATGAGATATTATTACCGATATTTCAAAAGATTTTCCGAAAAAAAAATACGTTCAATAAGTATTATGTAATAATCCATATTTACTAAAAAATATTTTGTTCTATTGTATATTAGATGCTATGTCAGTTATAGGACTACCTTCTTGCGCAACTAAGTGGTCTCATCTTTCATTTTGGATCGGTAAAGAATTCCTAATAACTGGCCAATTTGCTATCACGGATAAAGCCAGAAAGGTGTTATGGCTACCAGGAGGCGATAAACACTGACCGGTGATGTAAAACAGGGTCAAGGGTTGTGAGACGTAATATGATCTTACGGTCGCCAATCCAAGCGTTGCGACAGTGGCAAGTCCTCTCTATAATGACATTTTTAGCAGTGAATTCTACGGTCTAAACGGATAATATAGCAGTTATAATCTAAAGGCTTGAGCACTTAAGTTGTCCACATTGTTGACATAATATAAGTTCCATTGCATTTAGGCACTGGAATAGTAGCCGTGGCAATTCAGATGGTTAGCGCTCGCTGTAACGTCACATTACGCGGGCAACTCGTGATCGATCCCCGCCGGCACCAAGGAAATTGTTAATTGCAATTTTAAGTAAAGGAAAATTTAAACGCGATAGAATCCGTATTTATAATTTCATTCGAGACGCTGCTGTTTACTTTTTGTTTCTCAGTGTGGCCTCTTACGATGCCCACAGGATGGTATCGGGTAGAGGATACTCTCACACCGCAACTATACGGTAAAACGGTATTACCATTATAAAAATGTTAATGTTTGCAATTGTATGATCAATAACGTTGTTACAGTCACATAAAGTCTACGGAGGATATAAGCTCGGGGTACTCTAGCGCGGACAACTCTGCGCCGCTGACGCGCACGGGGTCGGTGGGGGCCGCGGGGGCGCCGGGGCGGGGTGGCCGCGCACGTACTTCTCGCTCCGCCGCGCTCACCGCCATCAAGCGCCCGCCCGCCGCAGAGGTCTGGTAACAACATCCGCACCCGCACTCCGCACCACTCGCATGGCGTGCCCGATTCTTACTGAAACAATCGAATTAAGTCGTCTCGCGATATTATACTGCGACTGATGAATCTACCACTTCCTCTGCCACCGGGGCGGCGCCACTTAGGAATGAGGTAACTTATTTGACAGATTATATAGCAGGGGACATTTGTTAGGAAAATGTAAGGGTTATTGTTTCTTTCTGAAATAATATTTTTTTATGTGAATTAGATTAGATGGGATATTCGTAAAAGTAGAAAAAATTTAAGAGTGAATAAGTTAAAGGTAAACTACTGAAGCGTTTTGTGTATTTTCATACTCCAGAAACTGATGAACTTTTGTAACAAATAACTTCACCTCAATCCCAACCAGCGACATCTGGCGAGCGGAAGATTTTACTATTCCTCATTAGGTATTTGACAATAATATTAATACTTCATATATAAGCATCTATAATGTATGTTCACTTTTCTACAACAACGATGTCCTTTTCGCATTGGCTACTTTATTCGATTGGTATTTCAGTAACAACCGACCCATCGCTAAGTTGATCCTGACTGTCGGTCGCACTTCACCAACATCTTACGCTTGCCTAGACAGAAGACAAGCCTCGCGCACTTATGCTATAAGTGTTACGTGTATATTTAAATTGTATATTAACCTAAATTTAAGAAGACAAAATATATTAGCGCCATATCTTGATGATTTGATCAAAATTTATGGAATATATTAGTTTATAGAGATAAGATTTGTTTTCTGTTGCGTCTTAAAATAACGAAAATTGTCGAATCGAGCTACATAGATAACTACATAGATAATTTAAAATACACTTAAAAAATAACAGTTTATTTATGTATTTACTACTACTGCTAAGCATAGTATTCTCGTTTCTAAAGGAGTTACGATCAATAAATAACTATTTTGTGCTTACATGTGCCAGATCTAAACAAAACCTCGTCGTTTTATTTAAAATAGAAATTTATTCATCCTTAACGGATGTAAATATTGTCGAAAATATGTTGCTTTTAATAATGCAATAAATATTACATCTCGATTCGAAAATTTTCTTCTGCGCAAACATAACCATATAATCCATTTAAAATGGTACTTTATTCTATCAAATGTAGTTGATTATGTAAACTGATCAAAATAGAATTATATTATGTAACTTTCTATCACAGTAATTAGTATGTTTATAAAAATAATATTTTACAATTTTTATACAAAGCCAATCATATAGGTGGATGGAAAAGATTGTAAATGAAAGGTCTATTGGTGTAAGGCATATATAAAAGGCAGGGTAGTATTGGTGCTGGCTCATACATTGTAGGAGAAATAAACTGTTTTTTAAATAGAGTTATTAATTTTTTTTATCGTATTATAAATAGGCATGAAATATGAATATATATTTGATTGAAATATTTAACATAATCAATAATGAATTATAT
>DWHP01004893.1:0-12273 GCA_018247895.1 Parnassius honrathi
AATGTATATGTATATGGGCCACAGCATCCACTTACCATCAGATGGACTGTGTGCTCGTTTGTCACCGTTATTCTATAAAAAAAGCCTTAGTGTCAACTAGCGACATCTGGTGAACGGAAGATTATTAGCCCTCATTGCCATAATCGCAACTTCTTCTTCATCAACTCATGGCGTCGGATTGTTGATCATTGAGGTGATTTTGAAGAATAGATTTTCAAATGTTAGTTAAATAACCATTCATAGTATTAAGTTAACTGTTTAAAATTAAAATCACGCCACTTTTACAAAATATACGCAAAGACTGTTTGTAGATAGACCCTTTGCACAACGATCGTTTGATGAGTAAATGCTATAAGAAAATTTACTCTGATAGTCCGATAGCGCACATTGCCAACAAAGAGGTGTTAAGCATCACACTCTTCATTGTCTATGCGGAGATGTTATCTCACTTGTCCGGACAATTGTCATTCGACTTACGACGCGTAGCGTCCTCAGGAAGGCTGTGATTCGAATCCAGAGTAGTCCTTCTTAGAACTTTGTTTTTGTTTGAGAAAAAAATGTGTCGATGCACGTAAAGTATTCCGATGGGTTTCGTGCGCGAGCGACGAATTTGTAATCTGTACAAACGTGGAATCCGACGATTGATGGGTTTGTTTGTTGTGAACATTAATTGAAGTTTCTTTTGGAATATTAGTCTCTATTAATTTGGAACGAAATTTAGAAGCGTTGAATATAGTTATATTCAACACATGTATTTTCAGTTACGTTGATACTTGTGTACACCGCATGTGCACATTTCTGAGTATCATGTGTTATTTTTAAAAGCTACAGTCATTGTACCCCGTGGTTTATTTGTAACTCACGTTTTCATTAACTTTTCCAGGCACCAGTGATCTACAGTTAACTATACAAACAGCTATGTAGTGAGAGGCATAAAATACCATTTTACGCTGTAAGAAGTAAAAACTAACGTGTATTGTTGGCGACATAGTAGTGTCATATGTAACGCGACTGTCAGCCTAACAGTCAAGAGTTTTATAGGATAAAGGTGACAAACGAGCACACATTCCGTCTGACGAGAAGAAGAAAATAATTTTGTAGCCCATAATATATCCCCGATTAAGAATTAAAATGCAGATACGTTGCTAAGACTAAGACAGAATGCCCCGTGTGCATTAAAATTTGTTTTAACGCAGGTAATCGCTAACTACCTTATATTTATATTTTTATACTTATTGAGTAATTATTTACAATATCGATGATGCTAAATAAAACTTTTACTTAGACGTGAGTTAAAACTTCACAACGCGTCTAGTAGCGTGTGAAAATCACGCTATAATATTCTCGCGTAGGATCAGACCTGCTTTGAGACTTGTGAGCTGAAAGGTACGTACTGAGGAAACTAAGTTTAATAACAACGTTTCTGTCATTCATTAGATGCGTTATATAGATATGTTAAACAACTTTAGGAAAGCTTTACGCTAGTTGTTGAAACATCGATCGTGATATGAACCGATATATGTGTGAATATTTTATCAACTGCAATTACAATTGTTTGTCCTTTATTCTAATTAACCTTCTGGTTAATGTTTATTGCACCTTACCTATAATTTGCAGGGTGGCTGAACCTACTTTCACTTTTAAACTTAGGGCGAGAGTATAGTTCACTTAGGACTGTGTTACTATTGATACTCCTTTTCCTCTGATTTCACACGACAACGCATTAAAAGTCAGGGAACACACAAAAGCGTGCTAAAAGCAGGGCATTGTATTAAACACAGTACGTACAGACAATGCAGTGATAAAATATGTCACTCAAAAGTTGCATATTTCATGACGTGCGTCCATTGAAACGTGTTGTCTTTTTTTAATCTGTGATAAATTAGCGTGTTATTGTTATCGATATAGCACAGACATTTCGAATTTTAAATGGAGTTTTGGTGGTGACTATTTACCTACGTAACAACTGTATGGGGAGTGGTCAGAATATCTGGCTACACTACGTTTGTTTATGTTTTCATGAGATTGTACTAAGTACTGTTTTCATGACATAATGGTTTGATGTTTTTAAATTTAAGATCAACCAATTTGTTTTTATCGATACCCTGCTTAAACAATGTGTTGATCTATTAAACTCCTCTCAAGCAAATCATGTCGGCACTCAAGCTTGTACCTACGAATCAGTTAACCAATCTAGCGCATTGACTGGCCCAAATACAACGCCCCTATTGTTCCGATACAATGTTTACTTATGAATTTCGTGTGACCTATTTTATAAGAGCATCCGACTTGTCTGGATATTGTAAAATATTGGCAGTAATGAACTTTTCTAATTTAACGTTGCTTTGTTAGTAGTATAAGAAACGATTATTCATCTACTCTCAATCGTTTGGAGGTGTGATTCACCTATTTCTGGTTATTCTCGCGAACGATCATTTGTGAAATAATTAAAAGGTATGTACGTTAATGATTTTCCAATAATTTTTAAGCAACACAAAAACACATAAAAATTGTTTGTTTTTATAGAATAAAAGTGACAAACAGGCTCACAGTCCACATGATAGTAAATAGATGCTACGACCCACAGACATTTACATTCTATTCTCGATTATGAATCAAAATGCAGATGCGTTCTCACCTCTGAGGACTAAGATAGAATGCCTTGTTTCCAGTAAAAAGGGTGTTAAGGACATTAAGCTGCCATTTTACGCTGGTATTCCGTGAGAGCATGGTCTTACCCTATTCAGGCTGACCTACTCGTGCTACAACCATAAT
The DNA here is from genome assembly GCA_018247895.1 of Parnassius honrathi. NCBI lineage: Eukaryota > Metazoa > Arthropoda > Insecta > Lepidoptera > Papilionidae > Parnassius > Parnassius honrathi. The sequence goes on from DWHP01004893.1 coordinate 2,776, forward strand.
ATAGCTGCAGCGTAGCTCAATCCTTAAAAAAATGTGGTTGACCCTACAGGCCGTCTCTGCAACTTCCCGCTAATTTCAAATGCAAAGCGCTACAAAATTCACCTGTTGAGCTCGAAGAGCTCAAAAAGTAGGTTTGCGGCTATCGACATCGGTTTTTGAGTAAAAGAGACTCAAACTATAGAAATGATCAAACTAAGCGTGTTGAAGTAATTTCAAAAATCCTCACTTTAACGTCGGTCTGGTCGCTCGTTTCAAACTTTTACAACTAGCTCACCGGATGGTTATGAGAAATTCCCGTCGTTTTTCATAGCCAACTCTGAAGTCACCCTCTGGCGCAGATCAAGTGATGACTTCTCGCCGTCTAAACACGGAAAAACTTGCAAACCGGATACTGATAACGCAAGTCTGACTACCCATTTCATAATAACATAATATACATTTGCATTAAAATAAATGAATCCAGACACGCTATGGGATATTAAAGTCGACATCAATTTTAAGGCATTGGTGGCTTCAAAACATGGAAATGTATTTGAAAATGTTTCTTTAAGAAACTCTATATAGGGCGGGGAACACCAAAGTGGAAAACAGTTTGTATACAGAACTTTAATGGAAGCTACGTAACATAACTGTGGTTTTTGTGAAATATTTCTCTTCCACAACGCTTGATCTCTACCATAAAACTAAGCTTCATTTAAAGATATCCGTCAGATGTTTATTTTTACACTGCAACGATGTTTTCTGTTTCTATTTAGTAGTTCAGTTAATGAGTGAACATTTGTACAGTACATTCATAAAATATTTGAAAATAATCTTTAACCATTTCTTAATTTATCAATGCGTACAAATTTTAATACTACTTTCTTTTTTTTTATACGACGGCCAAAAGGCTTTTCAATATTTTCTTCCATTATTCAAATTAAGACCCTCTTGTAGTAACTGTATGTAGGTATAAAAACGAGACCTCACCTGCCGCAATCGTAGGGCAATTTTGTAAAAAATATTTAACAAAAAAAAAAAACAATGTTCATTCAACATTAAATATGTCTCGGTTGGCACTGCCTGTGCAACCGCAAACGCTTGAACTGTTAAATTTTTAATAAGATATAAATAAAAACGAATTGATGCAACGTATTCTCAATGTTACCTAAACAATAAAGCGCCTTATCATTTGATATAAGTTTAACATTATTCATTATTAAACCTATGCAATGTACACATTTAAAAAGAAATTTAATCTTTATCTAAATTATAAGATGTTCATCATATCTTTATGATTATTTTATCCTACTAGTTATAATGATTCGCAATTCTATCTTCACACGACCCTTGTCTATACGCTCAACTTTTATAAAATGATCTTGCATCATGAGTCATGACCATCAATGGTTCATAAAAGCCTCCAACCAAATTTGTGTCTGTGTAAATTGCCTGTCAACACTGAAACAAAACAGGTGCCTAGTTTTGTTAAAATCATGAACGTTATAATGAGGTGTTGTGAATGGTCAGCCATTTTCCACGAAATGAATAGAGTTTCCAAAACGTAAACAAACTGTGTTTGCTTCCCTCTCTACAGCGATTTTCAATTCTAAATTAAGAGCTGACCAATGCCTCTCTGAAAACGATTCGTGGAAAACCGTTTCCAGTGTTTTTCAATGTTTTAAACTTGGCTGAGTTGGATTTATATTAGTCCGTTAACAATTGTGAAAATGTTTCTGAAGTTAACAGTTCGATCTAAGTGTTATTACAATCAATTTTTCGGTGCCAGCAACCTGCTGATCAAATATTCTGGTCCACGTATTGAATAATTATCATTCATCGTTAAGATAATCAACCGATAAAAATACACTGCTGAAACCTCTTCCATTGTAGGTAAGGATTTGCTTAATCACCAAGTTTGGCAGACGGATTAAAGGCAGATACTTCTCGCATCTTTGATGCTGTTTACTGTAGCCGGTCTGGGTATTTTTAGCGTCATTTATCGGAAGCCTTTGCTGCCCCTTCGCGACGTAATTTTTACACGTATTTATTTTTTTCAAGCAACAAACACCCATAAAGTTAGTGTTAAAAAGGAAAATTTACTTTTAGTATTCGTTATGCATATCTGAGGTTTCTTCTACCGTTACAGATTTTTATAAACATTTCCAAATGCACTTATTGCTATGTTCACCGTTCTTACTGAAAAAGTGGTTTACTTACCCATAATAAAAAATAACAGCGAAAAATTACATATTACAATATAACAATTTAATTATTAGATATGGAGTTTCAATGCAAGTATAGACTAGTAATTTTCAAATAACTAACCCGTATTAAGTTTAAATAACTCAAGTCCAAATTTAGTTGGCAATTTACGTGAGTTTAATTCACATAATTTATTCAAAGCATGTTCAGATACTCGTATACAGATATGTAAGTGGCGGATTTCCTGACCTTGCCATGACTCTATTTTAGTAACAGTTTTGGAATGATTTACCATCGAAAAATACATACATCAACCACGAGACTCTTTGAAATCAGTTTTATGCTCAGTAGATATAAATTACCATCATTTAATTGAGGGAGACGTTTAACGCCTTTAAATATTTTATAAAACTATTAATAATGTTGAAATCTGTTTTGTGAATCTTATTTTATAATTGGTTTATCATTCGAGGTAACTAATGAAGAAAGAGATATAGAATGATTATTATGCTCCGTATTAATATATACGTAGGAAAGTAAGGTATAATTCAAAGGTAAATAAGTCATAAAGACACACATATTTTGATTGGATATTGCCATTCGTAATTTTGTATCTCTTAACTGAAGACTAAATTCACTGGAAATGGAATAAAAAGTTAAAAATAATTTTTTAATTGTTTGTACTTCCTTGAATTTTGTAAGTTAAGAAAAAATTAATAGCCGTAGAACGTATCAAACTTTCCAAAGAGAGATTTTGAAGAAGAAGAGTCGTGGCACTGACTCAATATATGTTTTAGGACTATACATGACCTTAATATATAGGACTCTACACTATTCTTTTAAGATAAGCGTAAAATAGCAGCTTAATGCTGCTGTGTTTCGTATGGTGACTGTAGAGAACCGGAGACCCTTTTTACTGGAAACGAGACATTCCATCTTAGACCTCACGGGTGACAACACATCTGCAATTTGAATCGTAATCGAGAATAGATGTAGATGTCTATGGGCCCAGCAACCACTTACCATCAGGTAGACTGTGTGCTCGTTTGTCACCCTATACTATAAAAAAATTCCTCACGAAATTATCCTTCATCGCCGAGCACGTTATAAAATGTACACTATATTTTTTTTAAAAGTGAAGATTCCTTTTCTGTCCCCTAAAATATGCTTCCCGGGACCATGGTCCCATTGGCCTCTCAATAGCTACACCACTGCTCTCGAAAGATCACGGATTGGTATGTAACCTTTCTGTACAGATTGGTTGGAGTATTACGTTTGATAACATGCGAATGGTGTTTAATGCCAGTTCTGATAAAAGCATTGATGGATTGATGCGTTGTTTAGCATCGAGCCTGCAATTTGCTACGCTCGAGATAAATCCTAATAGTTCTAAATTTATCTCGTTACCATTTATTAGTGTTCTGGCTGAATTCAGCAAAAAGTAAACACTTATGTAATCACTTTGGTGTCTTATTTTTAGAAAGTATTAGACAATCAACACACGTTCCACCCGATAGTAAGTTGTTGCTGTGACCACCTACGTTCTTTCTTGATTATGAATAAAAATATAGATGCCTTGTCACCCCTGAAGCCAATGATGGAATAACACGTTACAAGTTAAAAGAGTCTGCGGTTCTCTATACTTATAATGATAAGTATATAAAAATATATAATATCGTATGATAAGTATAGCGAAACATTAAGCTGCTATTTTATGCTGGTATTCTGTAAAAACGCTGTCTTTCCCCGGTCGAGACGACCAATTCGTGCTATAACTATGATATAGTTGCAGTCTACCACGTCATAAACACTGCGTTGACAATAAATACATTTACTATTGTATGCTGAGTTTACTGTCGGTTACGACGTTTTGCTCTGAGAGTATTATACGAAGGTAATTTAAATTTGGCATGAATATAAAATGTGGTTAGCAAAATATAGGAGTCGTCATCAGCCTGCGGCAGTCCACGGCTGGACACAGGCCTATCCCAAGGTGCGCCACTTAGACCGATTTTCGGCTACACGCATCCAGTTGCTGCCAGCAGCCGGGCGCAGATCGTCGTGGCACCGTCTCTTATATTATGTATTAATTTAAAACTATTAGCGTAGCTTGAGTTTATAGTTATTAATGTGTAACCAGAATAAAAAAATAAACGTTTTTACAGAGTAGTATTTTTCGTAATGAAAGTTTTGTTGAAAAATCTAGAAAACGACCGGCGACACAAATGAAAAAATAGATAGTTGCTTATAATTATCTCCAATGTTAAATATGTTAGTTTAATATTCCTAACTGTACAATATTAATATGTTATGTAAGCGTCGCATTACATAGAAATTACGTATATTCCAACAATATTAAAGGACTTATTTCATAAGCCTACTTTTTACGGATGGTTTGAAATCGACCCCTAGCCGGGGTCTGTCCCACACTACGTTTACCTAAATGCGGTTTTCGCTCTATTTTACGCCTAAATATAAGGTTGGGGCTGCTTAACTATTTCCCTTTGATATTTAAGGTAATTTCAATTATGGAGCATTATTACGGAACAGTAATTAAGCATACTAACATTTTGCCGTTTTTTTAATGTATAAGTATACGAAGTATGTACATAAATATTGTAAGTTAGGTCCGAAGTATTAATTCGTGCCATTTTATACCATATTTTGAAATCTGATAATAGCGTGTGATGATGAATTATTAAAGAAAGTAAAAAAAAATCTTGTCAATCTTTTAAAGTGTTTTCTTAAATACTGCTTTACAATAACTTAAAAAATACTGGTTTACAAAAAGGAATATAACATTAATTATGGAATACAATTTTCGCATTTGTCACATACACTGCACGATTCTGACACATCTCTCTCACTTCTTTCACACTAGATATATTATATATGTCTAGATGTGTTTAGATAAATCGATTTTTCCGCAAAATCTAGGGATATCGCGAAATCACGGATAATTAGACAATTGGTCGAACCTGTTCTGAAACCGAGTCAGCACGCCCCAACTCCACAATGTGATGTGTATCGACATAGTCTTGTTTGCCCTATCCTTAGAGTGTTTTTGTAAAGCCGTAGGCGCGGAGGGAGAGCAGTCCCCGCCCGCCGTAGCAAATTGCAGGTACCCGCGCGAGCCGTAGCGGCGAGAGTGTGTGGTGTGCATAGGGCGAAGTGGCTGCACTACCTGCAGCGCGCTAGAAGCTGCTGGAGAAGTAACTAAGGTTCAATATTCCTAAAGTACGTATGTAAAAAGTGAGGTTATGATTTTACAAAAAAAAATCATTACTCATAAATTATACACCTATAAACCAAAATCAAACCAATCAGAGTTAAGTATCTCCAAAGTTACAAAACCCCTAATCTTTTTTCCGTAAGATTGAGAGGTGTCATTGTCTAATTATCCACGTTTTCACGATATCCCTAGATTTGCGCGGAAAATTCGATTTATCTAATTATTCTACGACATGTATATAATATCTACACGTACATGCAAACATTGTTATAATATTACCTTTACAAAATATCTTCACAGGAAAATGGAGTAAATAACTATAAAAGTTTTATAAAATCAAAGAACCATGAAAAATATTTCATTATAAAATATTGAACCTTACACAATATTATTTTCAGCGCCGCAGATAGACAAATCACGCAGTATTTATTGTATTGTCGACAGAATTACGACCTAAATAAACGAGTTTAATCCATAATCACCACGACATAAGGTATAATTTAGTTTACATTTACGCACGAAATGAACGGCGATAGATTTGCGAGACACCATTAAAATCAGGGAGATGTTTTCGTTAATTTATATGTTAAAAACAGAGTTTATTGGTAACAAGTTACGTTTAAGTTAAATATTTTTTTTGCTACTATAAGCCAGGGCTTAACTACTATCCCACCTGGTTGTAAGTGGTGAAGCAACAGAAGATGGTAAACTGCACGACTTAGCTTAACAAAGCATCAAGTTGAATACTGCTGTGTTTCGTATGGTGAGTGTAGAGAACCGGAGACCCTTTTTTACTCGAAACGAGGCGTTCCATCTTAGTCCTCAGGAGTGACAACGCATCTGCATTTTGATTTTTAATCGATGACTAATAAAGATGATTATGGGCCACAGCATCCACTTACCATCACTGTGTGCTCGTTTGTCACCCTTATTCTATAAAAAAAGCAATGTTCTTGTAACTTAGACAGGTTAACTAAAGGCAGGATATTAAACATTTTTTGAGAGTTAATCAGTATTTTGTAAGCTCTTTTACATAGCATAAGGGTAAGAAACAAGCACACAGACCACCTGATTGTGGTGATTCTCGATTAAGAACTAAAATAGAGATGAATTGTCACCACTGAGTTCTAAGGTGGAATCCTTCGTTTCCAGTAAACAGGGTCTTCGGTTCTCTACACTCACCATAACCAAGCTATTAACATTTTTATCGTAAATATTAATTATAATAACTTTTATGGTAAAAAAATATAAAACTTGCTAAATATGAAATTAGGCTCGGTAATGCACTGGCTAAATGTTTGACCGCGGTGCTGAACTGTGAGACTTTCAGGTTCAATTTTCGCATAAAACAAGATTTGTATAAAGTTAAAAAGTAAAGTTACAGCCTATATATGACTCACGTCTGTGCCCCATGGACACAAGCCGCTTATTTCTAAGAGGACTTTAGAGCAAGGGAGTGTTCACAGGGCTGCCTAGTCTACTGCAAGTCTACTGCTGGGCTAGGGCTAGACAGGGATCTCTCGGTAGAAATGTATCAATAGTGTGAAATTTAAATGAATCTAATAATACAAACATAAACATACACAAAATAATGATTCGCTGTAGAAAATGGTGATTGCTGTAAAACTTACATAGTTTTACATTATCACCATTTTTAGGTTAAAACACATCAGCAACGTTGCTTTCATCACGGTAAGCAAAGAAGATTCAGGTTAAAGATCACTCATTCAAAACATTTACCAGACGGAGTATAGCACCATATACATTTGCGAATATGTTTATATTCGTCCCTAGTTGGATTTTTATACGTGGTAGAGCCACCCTGCAGCTATATTATGGTTGTAGCACGAACGTGTAAGCTCGATCGGGAAAGGACCACTCTCTCACAGAATACCCACGTAAAATAACAGCTTAATGCTGTTGTGTTGCGTATGGTGAGTGTAGAGATCCAGAGACTCATTTTTACTGGAAACGAGGCATTTCATCTTAGTCCTCAGGGGTGACCACGCTTCTGCATTTTGATTCTTAATCCAGGATAAATGTAGATGTTTATGGGCCACAGCAGCCATTTACCATCTAATGGACTGTGTGCTCGTTGGTCAACCTTATTCTATAAAAAAAATATTTTAGGATACCTTCAAGAAAACGTTAAGGTCAAATAAATTTATTCCTCACGTTAATATGTTAACCGTATTTAACAATTATTTTTCGATGTACTATCAAACACTCGACAGCTCTCACGCAATTCTGACCACGTATACGCTAGTGGCTACCGTTACAGGCGTAGCGAGGCAAGCCCAATTGAATAACGATTTTGTCCGCGGACGAACACTAGTGTTGCGGTAAGCTTCGTCGATAAACGAGGCGTTTATTGTAATTTAAACGCTATTAATGTAAGCTTAAGTGAGTTATTGGAACATAAAGTGGTGATCGCGTGCGATTACTGGGACCCCGTCGTTGTAAATGATTGAGGGTGATAGTAAGTGCATGTAACTTAGGTATGTAAAGCTTGAAGTGGTCATTTAAAGTAATTATCTTAGAATTGTGGATCTGATGAAGATTTACGATGTAGATGTGGTAAGTATCGTGTTTTATTTAGGAAAGTTATAATTGTTTTATCATATATAAAGATAACGAGAGAAGCAGAAGAAATTCTAAGCAAATTTTTAGTGTTATATAATTATTGTGCGCCTAAAATATTACAAAAAATTACATTTTACACAAATCGATTATTTTATAGAAAGTGCTTGGGATATAATTTACGTTTTGGTATAACTAACGCCCGTATTATACGGCTACGTGGAACTACTTAGGGTATATTATAGATGCCGAAATGTGTGTACGTAAATATTTTATACTGAAATTAAATTGAATTCTCGACATAAAACAAATCGAACTCGCACGACACTACTAAATCTCAGTCTACTTGTTGTCGATTTACAAATCGTTCGGACAATAGATCGTCTCTAAGCATAGGGGAGGCCATTATTTCGAGTCAAGGTCTTTAGGGAGATTCGATAATTTAATAGTTCTTTAACTAAAGCGGAAGTTTTTTTCTACAACTGAAGCTTGAATAGGGAATTAACGAATTATGTGATTTATTGGTTTTTCATTTCATAATGTGGGATTATTTTGCCATTATGAGGGTAATAAATGCGATATCAAGCAACCTTTATGGGGTGAGGAAGGTATGGAAGTATACTAAAAAAAAGGTATTTTTCTTCAGATTAGTTTGTGAAGGATTTAAATTCGGTTAGGAAAAAACATAGGAAGCTAAAAACATTAAACATATTTTATTAGCATTGTAATTTGTCTGAATTTACGTATGTTATATTAGGAATTAGTCTGTAAATCTAACGTTTATTTTTAACATGAAACAAAGGCTTTGGCATTCTTAAATCTTAACACATGATGAGTGTTGACTTGTTACACAGGATTTGCTAAGGTCAAAGTCTAATCTACTAGAACGTAGTCCGTTCCGTAGACGGTTGGTGACATGATTCACATAGGAAACTTTTTATAACATTAGCATGTATTTAATTAGCAATGTTATTTGTCTGAATTTGTATTTTATATTGTTTTTTATATTCGAAAGTGTACTTTCTCTAATTTATAACTTCTTTTAAAATCAATTAAAAAATTACAATACTCACAAGCTTGTTATATGAAGAATGTTTGTTATTAAATTGCTAATAATTCTTATCTGTTCTTGTTTTTCCATATAAATATCGTTGGTGCGTCTGTAATTGTTAGTGACTTGACTTGATTTGATTTGCGGCGTAAAAGAACCTATTATTCTATTAAGTCCTTTATACGTTGTTGGAAGTGATTATGGAAAACGCCAGAAAAAGTTCATAGCTTCTGGATAGTAGAATAAAATAGAATGGAATATTTTATTATGCAATGTCGATATAGTTATATTAAAAAGATTATCTACCTAATTCTAATTGAAAATCGTTTTTTATTTGAATTAAACTAGTTTTTACAGATTTTATCGCGTATATTAACTTTTTTATATTCCTGACGTTCCGAGCACTTTACAGCACCCATGGTCACGGGGGGGGGGGACTGAGGAGTTTGAC
>DWHP01004894.1:0-12273 GCA_018247895.1 Parnassius honrathi
TATATATATATATATAATATAATGTATTACATACACGCTCACCCACTTGCACACGTACGCGCACGCGCGCGCGTTTTCACGCATTTTAATAAAGGAAGGTAAAAATCTGATAATTGTGTTATTCTATTTTATAGCACCTAAAAATGTTTGTTACAATTTCTGTACGATTTTGTCATGTTAACAGTCATTGGAAAATGAAAATAAGAAGATAAAATGCAAATATATCTAAACTTGGTAGAGAAGGGATATACGCTGCAGCGTAGACAGAGGCAGGGCCTCGCTATCAGAGAATACCAGCGTAAAATAGTAGCTTAGAGTTGCTATGTTTTGTATAGTGAGTGCTAAAAATAGTGTAAAGACCCTTTTTACAGGCATTATATTTTAATCCTCAGGGTGAGAAATTAGGATGTTGATACTTAATCGAGGATGGATGTATGTATATGTCTATAGGGCAGCAGCCATTAACCTTCATGTGGACTGTGTGCTCGCTTTTCACACTTATTCCATTAAAATCAAACCTTGTATGTGTTGTACTCTCTAAATAGCCAACTAGTTACAAGTGAAAATTAATCTTACATAAGATTCATAATAAAACAAAAATCATCACGTCTCTTCACCTACTTAGTCACGCCTCCACTGAGTTCATGCCTCAAGAACTCAAGATATTATCATATAACCAATTTCAGATTGAAACAAGAGTTTAAATGTTGCAAACCATAAAACACTCCGCTCATCACAAGCCTTACACCGTAAATTTAAAAGCCTTCGTTATTCGTGTGTCTAGAGGGCACAGATCCATTATCATAAAATTACGTGTTTTCAGTTTCTTTTGATGTCTCGTAAAAAAATGAAAATATACGGGCATACACTCAACCAGCTTTTATAGATATAACGTTACTTTCAGAAATTTCAATTTAATTTATTCCATCTCAAATGCTTTTTTAACAAAGGGCGTGTATACTGAATGATGGGTTGTTGCTTTGCTTTGATTAGTGAAAATATTCATTGAAAATATTCATTAAAGAGGATAATTTTCTTTTCCATTTTTTTATTTTTGTTAAAAATTATAAGTATTTGTACACTTGACCAGCTTTTATTCAATCTCAAATGATTTCTAAATAAGGGCGTGATTTCTTTGACAGCACGACTTACTTTGATTGGTGAAAATATTGCTTAAAGAGGGTAATTGTTGTCAATTGCATTTTTTTATTTATGCTAGAAAATTTTAAGAATTAGTTTTTTTCTAATTAGTTACGTCGGCACATTGCTTGATGGGGAAAGCTTGCGCAACTCCGTAAAAATCCGTCTAGAAGCGGTAATTTGTCAACCTCACCTGTGGTAACAGCGTCGACGAGTTTGGGCTCCACGGCCTTTCATGTAAGAAAATTGCAGGTAGGTTTTCCCGTCACGGTTCTTTGAATGACGTCATCCGAAGAGCACGTGTCTCTATAAATGTTTTAGAGCATTGTAGAATATTTAGAGACGATCGCAAGAGACCCGACGGTACTTTGGTTCCTTGGGAGAGAGGTAAAGCTCTAGTGTGTGATGCTGCGTGCGTAGACACTATGGCGGCCTCTCATTTCAAGGGTACCTCGTTTAGAGACGGGTTGGCATTAGAGGCAGCTAAATTAAGCAAGTGGCACAAATAGGAGTCTTTGATGGAAGATTAAATATTTGCGCTGTTTGCTGAAGAGACTATCGGTCCGTGGGTCCCACGTGCGGTGAATTTCCCAAAGGAACTACATCCACGACTAGTCGCCGCTGCTGGTGACAAGAGAGCTGGTTTTTTTCTCGATTATCGCAGCCAGCGTTATTGGCTCGATGCCACGGAGCTGGTAGCATGGCAGAAGGAGGACTGCATGACAATTTAAATTTTTAGTTTTAGCTTTACTTTATTATAACGTTTTAGTATTGTGTTGTAAAATGTAAATAAATAAAAAAATCGAAAAACAAAAGAATATTTGTAATCACATCAATTTGTAAAATGATTTTCAAATGAATGTTGATCATAAATTAATGAATTTTCTTAAGTTATGGAATTCTCTAAATTTTGAATTCACCCGTTTTTAAAATCGAATTAAGAGTATTTATAAACGTCTAACTATAATGTTAAGAAAAATTGAGTGTAATGTTAAGAGTGGGATAATAAAAATAAACTTGTTCTATTGTCGAAATCAGGGTGGTGGATACTCGTAATTTCACTGCGTGAAAATATCCATAAGGAGGTTACGGCAAAACAAGGCTTACCGTAGCCCAACACATCAGTAAACCGAACCGGTAATGGCCAGGGAATTGCTCGTCGTCCCGGATCAGGTCAAAATCAGTGTTATAACTTGTGCTAAACGACAAAATTCTAAAAACGTATCCTTATCTCCTCTTTAATGAATTGTTTATTGATGTATATTATTTGTATCTTCTATAGTATGAAGGGGTAAGTTAAGGTTCGGATTCCAGGTTGGGCCAAAATAAGCTATTAGGTTTTCTGTTATGAAATTCTCAATAGCTTAGTGGTGGTAGCCCAGCGTCAGTAATCTGGCAGTTTGTGACGCTCATGTTTTGAAAAGTAAGTGAATCCGTTGAACTTGCGTCTGGTATCACGCTAGTATTGTCAGATTGAAGTTCCACCGGTCTAAGAGGTTAAGAGTACAGAGAGCGCGTATACCCATGCTGCGCAGGTGACTAGTCTCCGTTGAGACCTGCCACCGTGACCGATATTCTATCTGGAGTACATTGTTAGGCCATGTAGCGACCGCGGTATCAACGTAGCTGGTATATTGATGATACGGCCCGTAAATCGTAACCGTAGAAAAATATCTATCATTGATTAAAAATACAAAATACAAATGCGTGGTCACTCCTGAGGGTTATATATTGAATGAAACGTGTCCAGTTAAAATGGTCTGCTGCAAACGGGGATATTAGCGTGGCAAATATAGAAATTTGCTACATTTACCACAGCAGCTAGCCGCTATTTTGAGGGCGTGTTTCTTCCTCGGTTGAGCTGACCCATGCAAGTACAATATAGCTGCAGCATATCACGACTACATAACAAATCAACTGAAAAAAAGCATGCCCATGTTATTTATTCGTAAATCGAATGCACGAATGTCCCATAAAAATAAATGTGAAATTATCAATTTGTTTATTATTACCAATATTTCAGCACATATTCTGCACAAAAATTAATTTTAATACAGGGTCGCACCACTCCCTGGCGGCTTATCGTACTGTTTACACAAAACTCCAAATCCCCAACAATACGACTGTTTGCCACATAAATAATAATTCAGATTCTGTAAGCATCGGTTTACGTTACGTTTTGTTTCTGTTTTTTTTTTTTTTTTGCTGAATATAAATTTACATTCCGCAATAAGTATTGTTAAATATTAGCCCAGTGAATTTTTTTTTGAAGTTTTGTTACTGGCCATTTATTTTATATACCCCGTAGGTCACATACTGCAGCAATGAGACTACGTATTGTAGGAAATAAATATACTAAATTGGAATCTCAGAACAAACCTATATTATACGCAAATTAAAAAAAATATGGATATTGTCGATTTGACTGATAATAATGTTATTTATTTAATTTTATAGAATAATGATGACAAGTGAGGACCTAGTTGACGGTAAGAGGGAGTTGTAGCCCGTAAAAATGTACATCTCTCCTCGATTCAGAATCAAAATGTCGCTGAGGACTTCCTTAAAGACTACACTCAGTGCTCAACACTGACCATACTAAACACAGAAACATTACTCTGCTGTTTCACGCTGGTATGTTGTGAGAGCCTGATTCTACTCTGGTCAAGTCGAGCTAATGATGCCGAAGCTATATATAGCTACAGCGTGAATCTATCACTCACGCACGCACACACGCACGCACGCAACTAATGACTTCATTGGTGCTTCATTGGACAAATCGTGTTGCTAACGTGCTGTGAAATATATGACGAGAGTTTAGCCCCTGAGCTACCATAACACAAATATAAACATTGTTAGGAAACCTGTATGGTTAGACCAATTCATTCCCGTGATTCTTTTTTCCGCTCAAGCTCTCTTTCGAATTCTCAGTCGAGTATACTTTATATATAAGCAGAAAAATTTACACGCATATATTATGTCATTATTTCATAATCAATCATCATTATTTACACGACCAAGAAAAACAACAATCTGCTGGCTGTAAATTTACTGCAAATTTATTGTTTCTTTAATTTTATTTAATAACAAATACCACGCCTTTGTAATAATACACGATTCATTTACCGACACGATAACTTACAAACCATTTAGTTACCGCGTAATTGTCAAGTTATTGATCTACAAATAGGTGTGTTGTGTGTTCGTAACGGAGCTTTGTGCCCGTAACATAAGCTTAATGATTGTTAGTTCCTGTTGATATGATTAACTAAAAATAACAAAAATAAGTTTGAGTAGGAACCACACAAAGTAATTAATTCAAGCATGTACTCCTACCGGATTTGTAAGCGAAGTCTAAAGAAGCCCCTCCATATTTTAGATGCATTCTTTGGAGGAGGTCTATGTTCAGCAGTTGGCTTGATAGAGACTGTTAAAAGGTAATGACGATGATTTAGGGACTTTACGTAATAATTTTTTTATAGGATGGGGTGACAAACGAGCACACAGTCCACCTGATGGTAAGTGGTTGCTGTAGCCCATAGACGTACCTACATCTATCATCGATTACGAATCGAAATGCAGATGTGTTGTCGCCCGTAAGGACCTAGATGGAATGCCTCGTTTCCTGTAAAGAGAATCTGCAGTTCTCTACACTCACCATACGAAACACAGCAGCATTAAGCTACTATTTGACAACGCATCTGCATTCTGATTCGTAATCGAGGATAGATGTAGATATCTATGGGTCACAGCAACCATTTACCATCGAGTGTGCGCTCGATTGTCGTCCTTCTCCCATAAAAATTTATAGGTTATACCCAACCGGTGAACATAGGTCTCGCCCATTGATTGGCTCATAGTGGGGCTTTACCAAGCTACGCTTGGCAGGCAGATTGGCAAACACAGTTTATTACATCTTTGAAATTGTTATTAAAACGCAAAATCGATTAGGTTAAACATAAAATAAATATTAAAATAGTTTGTGAATAATATGGTACAATTGCTTCATATTTCTCATAAGAGAAATATTATTGTCATTATACTATTAATTATATTTTTAAAAAAAGCTAAAAAAGTTAACGTGAAATTTCAGCCAAAACTGTAAAAACAACCTGAGGACGATGTTATCAGTTCTGAAACCGTAGTGAGAATGGGTAAATCTATTAGTAAAAACGAAATTTGACGTATTTTTAAATTTTTTGCTATATCTGGAAGTTGATATAAGCCACTTGTGGCCAAAGAAAGTTAATACAATAACTGTAAAGTAGAATCTAGCATTTGACTAAAGAAAATTACCGACAAACCATGATATTACGAAAAATGTACCTAAATATATATTTTCTTCGACTCGCTTTAACAATTTTTATGCTGGTATAAAAACAAATGTATTGGAACTGACGCACTTCCACGCAGAAAGTATACCAATGCAGTAGGACTTCCCCTTCGCTCCGGTTATCAACACGTCAGTTTATCAGATGCGGACTGTCATTTGTCGAGGCTTTCCTATTTATAGACGACAGATAGGACTGGTAATAAAACAGTGGGAACCGCAATAAGGGGTGTCAGTGACGTGGATAGAGTAAGTATAAAAGGGTTACATTTTATTTTACACGTTTATATATAGGTAGTTTATCTAAAATAGATAACATATTACAAATGTTATACACATTTACATTCCTGTTATTTCATTAAGGAATAATACAAAATTTTGTTTTAGGAAGTCGTACAAAGCTTATATGTATAATATAGCAAAATACGTAAACTTTGATAGTGTGATTTAGGATTCTTTGGTTCTCGTTCATGGCGTTTGCATCATCATGGATGGTGGCATCGTCGTCACGCTTATTTTATTGTCACATGTTGTTTTTCGACATAAATATATCACAAGATAGCATATCGCACTTTGGTGGTTTGAAAACACTTGTTTTACATTCAACCACTAATAATTGATCATTACCATTGACCAATAATTACTATTAAAAGCTAAGGTGGTATTAGATAGAGATAAATATCAGATAAAGATAAAAAGATTATATATAGATAAATATCAGATAAAGATAAATATAAGAAAAACTATCTGGGTCAATATGGGACAATCCAAAGTTTCATAAATTTTTTGTTTATTGTGTTTTTTGGAAACTTAAACGAAATTAAAAGTAATCAATATATTATCTACAAATAGCATACATGTATGATTTATGGGCTAAACGATTTCGATCGTTGATAACGGTACAATAAACATTACAATAAATAATTTGCTCCGACCAAAGCAAATAAACAAACCATGAGTAGTGATAAAATTTGTTTCGAAGCCGCTTTGTAATTATCACCAACACCCATCTCGGCCGTTAAATGTTATCGGAATATTACATCTCTCACTGAAGTTAATAGCTCATATTAGGCGCACATACTAGTATCGTTATGACAATTTTAATTTAAAACGTCTTAACTCCATAATCATCATAGCGAACTTTGAATTTTATTACAAGGAAGCATACAACATTTACGAACAAAACGGGTCTGGATCTACAATGTATTCACGTCAGTTAGTCGTTTGTAAAGTAACTTACAAATAGCAGTCCGTAGGGTACTAGTTTAAATTACTACAGTTTGTAGATCTTCATAGTTTTAAGACAATGCTAGTTTCGAACTGATACGACGTGTTTAGATGTAGCATGTCAGATAAAATATAATAAAATGTTAATTCACGATGACCACATTTTTCTTCTTGGTGCTCCTGAATGACTTCTTCGATTGAGGTCATATTCACGCGTCAAAGGTATTTCTTCTTCCGAGACAGTGGGTCATAGCTATGCTAGAACCCGATAGGTGGCTCTGGGGTCGAGGTATTAAAAGAAAATATTGTAATTAAATTTGCCAAGTTAACATACATAGTAATAACAAGTCTTTGACGAGGACTCCTTGTCGTTGCGACAGGTAGACGGTCGTAATAAAAGACCACAAGTTGAACCCGAATTTTCTCATGGTATATATTTCACGATTCATAATTATTTGTTTTATAGATTCATATTTATTGTTTTATAAGCCATGCTGCAGCTATATTAGTAGTATAGTTGTAGCACGAACGGGTCGGCTCGACCGGGGAAGGACCACACCCTCACAGAATATCAGCGTCAAATAGTAGCTTAATGCTGCTGTGTTTTGTATGGTGAGTGTAGAGAACCAGAAACCATTTTTATTGAAAACGAAGCATTCCATCTTAGTCCTCACGGGTGACAACGCATCTGCATTTTGATTCGTAATCGAGGGAAGATGTATATTTCTATGGGTCACAGCAACCACTTACCATCAGGTGGACTGTGGGCTCGTTTGTCATCCTATCCTATAAAAAAATAGAATTATTAATTATCACAAAGTTATTATTACAACAGATTAGTTACATTTTGCCTTTATGCGGAAGTTACACGTTCCGTATTTCATCAGTTCAGTCCGTCAGCCTGATCCAACTTTGACTGATGCCAGATAGACTTAGACCATTAAAATTGTACCTTATCGGGGCGTGTAAATTTTAAATCAATATTTATTACACATTTTTTTTTAAATTTATTAACGTAATATAAATTGATATGTATGTCCAAACAATAATAAAATAAATATCGGTTAATAACGAAAAACAATATCACAATCGTTTACAAATGTCAAAATATATAATGTGTTCATATGTAAATACCTATGCATAATGTAAATGCTAAAGCAAAGTACAAGTTAATAACGCCGCCGGAGAAAGCCATTATATAATATTGCGTTATAAGTGCAATAACAAATAAACAACTTAATATATTCCTCACAAGTCATTATTAAAGGGGTAATAGGGTGAAATGATTCCACTACACTGCTCACCTGTGTATATATTACGGGCTGCATAATATGTCGGCAATATGTTTCTTATTAGTCAGACACGCAGGTTTCTTCGCGCTGTTTTGTGTCTTGGAACGAATTTTTAAGGAGATGCATGGGAATAGTCTTGGATCTGTGATGCTGATTGTAAAGTATAATGTAGTATAGTGCAACCAAACGAGCGATAAGATCAAATAAAAACAGAGGCAGACTTGGATATTATCAGGAAATATTGGATGATTTTTGTGATTTGGATAAACACTTGTAATTGTTTCACAATATTTATTTAAAATTATAAATTTACTAGCTATATAGCGAAGTCGTGGTAGCTGAGATGGTTAGCGCTCACTGTATATTTCAGAGTACGCGAGCGAAACGGGTTCGATCCCCGCCAGTAACAATGAAGACACATTCTGGTCTAAGAAATAAGAAAAAAATTATTTCGAAGACATGTGAAGTTCACCAACACACATTAGGGCAGCGCG
Organism: Parnassius honrathi; assembly: GCA_018247895.1. Lineage (NCBI taxonomy): Eukaryota > Metazoa > Arthropoda > Insecta > Lepidoptera > Papilionidae > Parnassius > Parnassius honrathi. The sequence continues at coordinate 8,484 of DWHP01004894.1, forward strand.
ACAGACACTTTTGAACTTGACCTAAAACCTGCTCCGAAATGAGGGAATGCCCAGCCGTGAGACGTATATAGGCTGTGACTTTAACCAGCTATGAAAACCGACCGGTTACGCCTTACGGCATCATCAACGTTTATCAGAATAACGAACATGTAATATTTGATGATGATGAAGATCTGCCAAGTTGATTTGGACCGCGGCAACAAAATAGAAATATTCAGAACCTGTCAACTGCGTATGCCACAACCGTACGCGTCGTCACAGTTACACTCCTTATTATTATACCATATAATAAAGGGTTAATTTAGAACGCAGTTCTTACACAAATGTCGTCTTTTGGTGCAATTTAAACGTTAGTCCCATGATGAGCCAGGATTTTTGACCATTTTCTCGCTGCGAAGTTGTCGAGGTCGTGAAGGGATCATCATTAATTAAGCAAAAAGAATGACACAATGCTCTGAGCCTTACCGAGATTTGCCGTTAACCGACATGGTCTAACGGATCAGTAAGCTGAAGTGACTATGTACCGGCTATAGAGTTCGAAGAACGGACAAATGATGGAGAATAAAGGGTTCTAGAAAGCCAGCCTCGTCTTGCGAAGTTTAGAACGGCCGCCTACAATTAACGCTACAAATTTAGAATTCAGAATATTTTTGTGTTTTGGCGACAGATGGAAACAAATCAGAAGATTGACAATAGTGCGATCGAGATAAAAGCGAGAAAAAATAAATTCGGTGGCAACTCGCTATTCAAGGGTTTCACCTACAGCAAATAATCCCATTGTTAGGCTGTCTATGGGTAGGCCCATCTTCAGCAGTCTACTTCAAAGGTAGTAATGATGATGATGAAGACGCGCCCAGCGATTGCCTCACGGTATTGTAAACGCGTAATGAACCGCAAAATAAATTTTGTGCATCGGGATCTCGCTAATCTTTCTACTTGATTCTGCTTAATCAATTTCCTAATGGTCCTTGCAAATCCACACGTCTTGTCCACGGCCTTTAAGGTTCAATTACGACCCTTAAGATTAATCAGGAAGTGCTCAAATAACGAATCAACCGTTTAACAGCCTTAATTGCTACAAAAGGTACTACATGGGAAGCAATTAAGTGGATCTTCTATTGAGTACTTAACTCACATAGAATTGTACGGTGGATGTAACCGCGTGAACCACAAAACGAATTCTCTTCTTGGAGCTACAAATGGGATGTAATTATATCATGTGATATTTTATTGGCGACAATCATATACTTTAAGAGAAAGGCAATTACTCATTATGGTTAACTGATGTGTATGCTTAAATTATTTCTCGTTTGGTGAGCGTTAAGTTTTGCATAAATTTTATTAATTATTTATTCCATTAAGGAACCAAACGGGAATATAAATTCAAGTAACACAGATATCATTTAAAAAATATTCTTATTCACAGTTTTTGACATTCGTAATTTTTTGTGTTTATTTTTTACGACACTAGAATTAAGTCAATAGATACTTTTTACACGTACGTACTTAAAAATATAAAATTCGAATATAAAACAAAACAAATTCAGTTGTTTTTCCATAAACAATTCGATCCAAAGTTCGCTCATTCAGAAATCTGACATAGTCAAAAAAAATACTTTTCGAGGAAATTTGTGATTGAATAAATGCCAAGAGGATTACCAGAAGTTTTACGAGCACGTATTGTAACTTTGAGGGAAGAAGGACATTCCATGTGAAAAATAGCATGCAGAGTTGCTGTATCCTGTGCCGTGGCCACGTTGCAGGAGTGGATAATTTAGCTGACCGATCCCGTAGTGGTCGCCCAACTGTTCTGACTGCTGCTGAGAAGCGCATCAGATTGCTGGCAATAAAAGCAGAAGTGCGGGCCGTTTCTGCACTTAAACTTAGCACTCAGACCGTTTGGAAATAATTACACCGGGCTGGACTACGAGCACGGAGTTATTGGTGATCACGAAGGTATTGGGGAACACTTCTGAATTCATGGCAACGTTAGCAACGGAGATTGCAGTGGGCTAGACTCAGACAAAATGAAGAAGATGAGGAGGAAAACATTTGGTAACACTGTTTCTTCGTAGACGAATCGCGAATCAGTAGCTACTTATCCAGACAACCGACGGTCCGTGTATGGAGAAGACCTGGAGACTGAAAGCCAAAGAAATGCCACTGCAAGCGTTCAGCAAGGCGGGAAATCGGTGTCCTTTTGGGGTGGAATTATGATTGAAGATAGACGCTACTATCCCGTATCGAGGCTCCATGACGACAGATATGTAAAAAGCAGTTACTATGGTTGGAATTTTCAGACCGTTCCGAGTAAAACATGGGCACCAATTCGTACTGGTCGACGATAATACGCCCGCACATCGAGCTCTACGAGTTAATACTGCTTTCCGAAAATACGACATCACAAGGTTAAACTGGCTCGCCTGACTTAAACCCAATATAGCAAGCGTGGGATGCTATTAAACGAGCTGTTTGGAACCGTCAGCCACCTCCCCAGACAGTGCCCGAGGTCAGGTAAGCCGCTATTCAAGAATGAGACAGGTAACATCAGAAATACTGGATAACTTGATCCTCAGCATGCCCAGGAGGATATTCGCTTCTGTTCGAGCTAGGGGAGGAGTTATGTTGTGTTAAATAAAAACCTTCAATTAATAAATTGTTGTATAAGTTTAAACAATATTTTTCTATCCTTCAAATTTCTGTTACAATTCCATTAGTATTGAATTACTCAATTATTGTTATTAAAAAATAAAAAAGGGTTTTTTTTAAATTTCAAACAGTGTATTTCTATTTAAAAAAGTATATCACGTTAACAATTTTTCTTGATAAAGATAAATTTTAAAAATGTATCAGCTTTTACTAATGATCACAAATCTTTTGTTTGTATTGATGTGTGTACATCTAGTACGTATACATATAATGTACCGTGTAATGTGCCTTTCTAGAGTTGTAGCACGAATGGGTCGACTCGACCGGGGAAAGACCACGTTCTCACAAAATACCAGCGTAAAATAGTAGCTTAATGCTGCTATATTTCGTACGGTGAATGTAGAGAACCGGAGACCCTTTTACTGGAAAGGAGGCATTTCATTTTAGTCCTCACGGCTGATAACGCGTCTGCATTTTAATTCGTAATCGAGGATAGATGTAGATACCTATGGGCCACAGCAACTACTTACCATCAAGTGGACTGTGTGCTCGTTTGTCATAATATCCCATAAAAAAGACTGTATCTGTAAATTGTGGGTATGGAACGAAAATTGTAAAAGAAATAGTTGGTGGCGTGCTAGACATCATCCCCTACACCGTCACAATCCCAATATCACATTCGTCGCATTTACGACTAGCTAGTTTATTAGGTTATTAGCTAGGTATTTTTCGTCATAAGTAATACATAAACATGAAAACTATAAGTTCTAGATAAACATGGGGCATATTTAACACATTACGTATTTATATATGTATTATTTTATTAATAATATTACGTGACTGTAATGATCATTTTGTAAAGAGTCATGTTTGATATTATAAAACAGAAGCTTTAAATTTATTACGTACCACGTATAATAATTATTATACGTGGTAGAGCCATGCTGCAGTTATACTAGAAGTATATTTGTAGCACGAATGGGTCGGCTTGACCGGGGAGGGACCACGTTCTCACAGAATACCAGCGTGAAATAGTAGCTTAATGCTGCTGTATTTCGTATGGAGAGTGTAGAGAACCGGAGACCCATTTTACTGGAAACGAGGCATTCCATCTTAGTCCTCACGGGTGACAACGCATCTG
>DWHP01004895.1:0-12272 GCA_018247895.1 Parnassius honrathi
TTAAATTTATAATATTGTTAAATTAATTTTAATTTAGTTTTATTTAACTTTTTGCATTCAATTACTTTTTACTTGATGTGCTGCGTCATTAAATTGGAATAAAATGCATTTTTTTCTTTCTTTTCTATTTAGTACTCCGTCTGCGTAGGCACCACCCTCTTACAAATACCTGTCGTCAATTAGCAGAGTTTCCATTGTTTTGTTCCATTCTGAAGAGTATAGAGAGCAAGTATAATTATACACTGTGAGGCATTTCATCTAGTTCTCAAAGGGACGTTTCTAGTATTGTGGGCTCTTTTTTATTAAAACAAAAAGGAGAAAGAGGTGGCTAAAATTGACCATGGCCATGCCATTTACCATCAGCTGTATCAAAGCCGAAACTGAAAACAGTCGTCCCCGGACTGGGGAATATAAAATATTTCTCACAGAATACCAACGTGAAATAGCAGCTAAATGCGGTTGTGTTTAGTTTTTTTTTATAGAAGAGGGGCAAACGAGCACGCGACTCACCCGATGGTAAGTAACTACCACCACCCATGATCAACCGCAACATCAGGGGAATTGCAGATTCGTTGCCAACCTTTTAGTAAGGAGTAAGCTCTTTTCTTGAAGGTCCCTAAGTCGTATCGGTCCGGAAAAGTCGCCGGTGGTAAACAAATCCACAAAGAAGTTGTACGAAGAAGAAAACTCCTAGTAAAACGTACAGTTGTGGACCGCCAATCATCCAGACAGATGGTGAATATGATAGAAAACGCAAAGGGATGCAACATCCCCACGCAACACCAGTAGTAGCGTAGTACTCGGTCGTGGACGATTCGAATCGCTCTGCGCTGAATGCGGTCAAGTGGAAGGAGCTGGCGCCGGCGTGCCCCAGCCCAGAGATGAGAACAGTATTCCATATCCAGCCGTAATGAGTGCAGAGAACCGGAGCCCCTTTTCACAAGAAATAAGGCATTCCATCTTATTGCTCTCGGGTGACAATGCCTCTTCATATTAATTCTTAACCGAAAATAAATGTAGATGTATATGAGCCATAACACGTACTTATCATCAGGTGAACTGTGTGCTCGTTTGTCACTCTACTTCTATAAAAAAATGTACACTACACAAAAATGAACACAGCAGTGCAAATACTGCTATTTGGTGGAATAGATAGGCAAGGGGGAACCTATCTAGATAGACTCCTAAGTAGAATCGGAGTCCCGGAGTCTTATCACAAACTAATATTTTAGAGAAGATAATTTGATTACAGAAGTCCGAACCTGTACATGGTAGAGGTCGGGTGGTTGCCAACGTCGTAGCTGATGCGTATCCTCCCGTTGAAGAGTTCCACGGCAAGATGTTCGTTGTCGCCAAAGTACATCAGCACGCCGTGGTGTTGGGACGTGCTGAACACTGGGGGAAAATAAAAACTTTGGGATATCATGGTTATATTACTAGTAAAGCTACGCTATGGTAACACTATAATTAGTGTAGCACTGTGCTCACACTACAATTAGTGCTAATTTATAATTACACAAGAATTCAAGATTTATATAATAATAATAATTTATATAATAATAATAATAATGGCCTTTAGACCGAATTTCGGTCGCGGCGGCCAATCTGAAAGATTGGCCATCTGCGCAGTACAGAATAGAAGTGATCGAGTGTTTGCGCAAGCCTCTATTCCTTCACTCTCATGGTCCGATAGAAGGGTAATTCAACACGACCGGAGAGAGATCAGGCGCAGGACCAACAGTTCTACGTACTTTTCGAAGCATGAGGGTAAAAAACCCCTAATTTCGGGTCACTACTAAGTTTCTTGACAGAAAAACTCAATAGCTGGTTTTGGCCTAATCCAAGATTCAAACCCGGGACTACTTAGCAATCACGTATACTACGATTAGACCAATGAGGTAGTAAAAACAAGGTGTCTTGGTTACACTACAACTAAAGCTACATTATGACAAATATAGTGTAAAAGCAAAGAGAATATAACCACAGGTACTTGTGTAAAAGGTAGTGCCACGCTGTGGTTACACTACAATCAGTGGTAATCTATGGGTACGCGAAATAAAAGCTTCTGTATTCATAGTACATTTAGTGTTACATTGCGTTTTAATTTTGGGTGCTACGCTTTGTTTAGAATATAATTAGTACCATGCTGTTGTTACACTATATATAATTAATTCTAATCTATAACAACTTCAGAGTAAGAGCTTTATTGTAGTTACATTCCATTTACATTATTTAGTGCTACGATGTGCTTATGCTACAATTAGTGCCACGTTGTGGTCACACTACGGTTAGTGCTACATTGTGGTTACATCAAATTCCGACGTCAAACTGGGGTTACACCAGAATAAGCTCTTTGCCATAGTCACATACATTTAGCGTTACACTGTGTTTATACTAAAGCGATACAACGTTTAAGTAATAATTAGGTAATAAAGCCATTTGTGCCACTACAATTCGTGCTAATTTGTGTCAGAATTAGAGTTTTACTGTAGAAACACTACACCGTCATACGTGATAGAGCGACATTGCAGCTATAATATGGTTTTAGCACGAATGGGTCGGCTTGACCGGGAAGGATCACGCTCTCACAGAATACCAGCGTAAAATGGCAGCTTAATACTGCTGTTTCATATGGTGAGTGTAGAGATCCGGAGACCCTTTTTACTAGAAACGAGGCATTCCATCTTAATCCTCAAGGGGTGACAACGCATCTACGTTTTGATTCTTAATCGAGAATAAATGTAGATGTCTATGGGTCACAGCATCCACTTACCATCAGTTGGACCGTGTGCTCGTTTGTCACCCTTATATTATTTAAAAAAAAACCGTGTAGAGGTGGAGTAAGAAATTCTATTACCTACTGAGGGATACTGAACAGGGGATGAGCAGCAACATCTTACTGACAGAAGAGCTAACAATAATTTAAAAAAAAAACTGCGAGTGCCAACCCATCTGCCAAGTGTGGCAATTATGGCAATATTTTGGGCAGACTTATGTTTAACAATAGACTTTTAATAGGCTGTAAATAATAAATTTAGTTATACAGTACTACAGTTGGGGCTAAATTGTTCTTACACTACATTTAGTGCTACGCTGTGTTAACACTACAATACGTGTCATATTAGGCACAGAAGGGCTAGAACCCAGAGCCGTAAAGCAAAACGTAAACCGCAATACGAAACATAAAAAAACGTGTCGTATTGCGGTTACACTATAAACTTTTTGTTAAATTCTTTTTTTAAAACTGAAGTGACAAACGAATTTAATAATGGTAAGTGGCTAATGCAGTCCTTGAACATCTGCCGCCAAATTCAAACAAAGAACGCCACAGATGTGTTGTCATCTCTCCGGACTAAGATGGAATACCTCACAGCATGTAATTACGCCAGAGAAATATTACGCCTTCTGATAGATAGCGGTATACCATCTCTTTTGCTTCTGACGTAAAACGCCAAACGTGATTGAATTTTTTTTTATAGGAGAGGGAGCAAACGAGCATACGGCTCACCTGATGGTAAGTGATTACCGCCACCCATGAACAACTGCAATACTAGGGGAATTGCAGATACGTTGCCAGCTTTTTAAAAAGGGGTAGGCTCTTTTCTTGAATGTCCCTAAGTCGTATCAGTCCGGAAAAATCTCTGCTGGTAGTCGATTCCACAAGGAAGTTGTGCGAGGAAGAAAACTTGTTTTAAATTGCACAGTGGTGGACCGCCAGTGTAAAATATATACAATAAAATATAAATCCTGTCTACAAGAGGAGAAGCCAAATCCAACAACGGTCATTTATGCTTCTGATTACGAAAAAGAAGAGAAGCTTAATATTGAGTTATGTTTTGACTACAAGTAGTAGTTAATATCAGATTTTTTTTAACTTCCTGGTGATTCGATGGTTGAAGAGAAACTCATACTCACCAAGAGTGACGTTGGCCTGTGGTGAGGTTCGGAGCGGTTCCAGTTCCACCAGCGAGTCGTTGTAGTTGAATGTGAGCGATGTGAGGTACTCGCAGAGTCGACCTGGAGGATGAGCGGAGATGCAGAAAATTTAGAAGTAATGATTCGTTAGTTACATGACTTAGATAATATACTTAACTATTATTACATAGTTAAACTAAATCATTTCTGTTGTTTATGGGCAGGTACTTGAGGGTAATAATTCGGTCATTCAGTTAATATGGTTACTTTCTTATAATTCAAACACTACAGCCTTGTTTGCATAGACGGCTGTGTGATACGATACGAGTAGCTCTTTATCGGTCAATTAAATAATAAGGGTTCAAAAGGGCCCTCCTTTATCGACGACATTTTGACAGTTGTCATTAAAGTAATAGTACATATTTTCGTCGATTTTAATATTGTGTATAGTGTAGTTAGTTTTTTTTTTAAGTTAATATTTCGAAGTGCGTCTAATTATTGCCAGAGCTTGTTTGCTATTATTTTCTTAATCTATCAGTTATAGTATACGACTTTGTGCTTTTGTATCTGTCCTGCTCCAAGTTGTGATTTTTAGGGCGATAAATCTTAAGGTGACCATATTACTCTCACGTATCTCAGTTAAAATTAAGTTTGATTTCTATAGACTTTATAGAATATAGCTAACATAAAATACAATAAATGCTACCTTTTAGACTTAGAAACCTTCCAACCGATGTATCCCAAACCAGTTTCATAAGAAAGGTAATAATTTGAAGATAATTTTAGACCTCTAAAATAATGCATCAGGCACTATATGAAAAAAGTTAATAAATAAACAACATATATTTTTTACAACAAATAAACAAAATGTATTTCTTTTTTGGCGTAGTAGCACACGCCGAGTATCGTCTAGTAGAATATAGCCATGGAAGAGTAGAAGTTCCCCGACGCAAGTAATACTTACTAGAAAACTCCAGCAATGAAAAAACTTAACTTTCAATAACAAGTGAAAGTCAACTTCAAAGATCTTAAAAGAATAAAATAGTTTCTACATAATTGAATAGCTCCTTAATTCGGTGCTAAAACTGACTGCTGACTTCAGACGCTATAGCTACTAGCATCACGTAATGCTTGCACAGCACGTAAGAACGGGTTTCTCCTAGAACCTGCAGTTGCAGACAACGAAAATAACGCGATGTTTAGTACTGCCGTACGGGAATAGGTATTTATCTATTGCTTGTAACGTATCTTCGGTACCCTCGTTCTCTCTACGATTACGTGGCAATTATTTTAGTATTTGAATGAAACTAGTTTTAAAGATTTTATCGCATATAATAACTTATTTTATATTCCCAACGTTTAGAGTAGTTTATAGCACCCATGTTCACGGGGGACTGATGTGCTCGACGTCACAATGTTATATATACGTCTTCCCCGCCACTTCATTCGCGTGGGATTTCTTTTTCGATTAGATTTTATGGTCGATGGGTTTTAATTTTTTTATGCAGAACTCTTAAAACTTTTTCTAAAATAAAAGTAGCCAAAGTTACTCCTTATAACATTGGCTACTTGCCAGTAAAAATCCCGTCAAAACCGGCCAGCTATTTCGGAGATTAGGCGGATCAAACAGAAACATTTTAAAAATTGTTTTTTCCTTATAAGTACCGCATATACTTTTATATGCATGTAGTAAAAAGCCGTTATTTTAAAATTACAAACACTGATTTTATTTATTTCGATCATGTAGATCGCAAGATGGCAGTGTCTAGTCATTTTCTCTACTGAAATTATGATGTTTTTTAATTTCAATAGCAACATGTTTTATCCTTGGTATGAATCGATGTTCTATCGCGTTCAAAAATAAGTGAAATTAAACCCCGTTCATTTTTGAAACTAGTATTATTCAATGTGTAGTAGTGTTCGAGCAAACATATAAAATCATAATTTTATTCTTTTTAATGTATTGGTTATAAAACTTCGCTTCCGACGATTTATTTTCAAATTCAAAGCTTTATTGTAATAAAACTATTATACATTCATGATTTAAAGTAGTATTGTCCATTGTTGGCCACTACCTTCGCCCACCTTTAATATGCTGAACTGATCATCTTTTGGAGTGATACCTAAATCGATCCAATTTTAGACTTGCTAATAAGACCGGAAGTGATGAGAGTGGCCCTGTGCCATCAATCGAAATGGGTGATAGTCAGAGGGAGCAACGTCTAGAGAATACGGCGGGTGGGTTAGAACTTTCTATCTCAACGTTTCCAAGCATACTTTGACAACTTCTGCAACATGAGGCCGAGCATTGTCATGTTTCAAAATAACTTTATCGTGTCTTTCGAGGTATTGCTGCCGTTTTTCTTTCAACGTTCGGTTCAAACTCATTAATTTCCTTCGATAAAGATCCCTGATCAGACGGTTTTAACAGTTTATAGTATACTACATCGAGCTGGTCCCACCAAATACAGAGAACGACCTTGGAGCCATGAATATTCGGTTTCGCCATTAGCGTATAAGCGTAGACGGGATATCTCCATGATTTTCGGCGCTTGGGGTTATCCTAAAAAACCCATTTTCATCACCAGTTACAGTGCGACGCGGAAATCCTTCACGTTTTTGTCTTTCAAGCAGCTATTCACAAATACAGAAACGCTCAACGTCTCTCGGCTTCAACTTGTATGGCACCCAATATCCTTGTTTCTGGATCATTCTCAGATTGTTTAAGTGTTTTGAAACTGCTTGTTGGATCACTTCCAAAGGTATTACCAACTCCTCTTGACTTTAATACGAGTCTTCATTTAGCAAATGATCCAATTCTTTATCTTTAAAAACTTTTAGTCTTCCGCCACTATGCCAGTTTTCTACGCAAAAAGTAACACTTCAACGTTGAAAACATTTACGACATATTCTTTCACTCATAACAACTTCACCATAAGCGTCTGAGAGCATTCGGTGACCCTTAGCCACAGATTTTTTAATATTAAAAAATTAATTAACTCCTCTCGCAAATGACGAGAATTCGAAATTCAAAATTTTGAATCGAGAATGATGCTATTAAGTTATGTTCACAAGATACTAAACAGTAATTATAAGGCGCCTATAATGTATGCATTCGACGTCTACTTGTCGCTAACGCCATCTATAGAAAAACAAAGTTGTATACCTTAATAATATACTATGGACTTTTAAACGCTAATTATGATGAAAATGGGATATTTACCGGAGTATCCGGGCGCGCACTTGCACAGGTAGTCGTTGGTGACGCCCAGCATCGTTCGCTCCATCATAATGTCGTCCTGGAAATAATGAACTAGGTTTTAATTAGGCAGCTGTACTCCGTGCAACCGTAAAGTGGCGTTGTAAGAACATCCACTGCCCCAAATCTGTAGCACAAGCGGGAGTGCATGTCGTGATCGCAGTCGTTGTGCGTGCACGTAGCACACGTAGGGTACATAGCACACTACACCTCGCTCACCTGCAGCGCGAGCGGGAGGGCGGGCAGGTAGCACATGCCATACACGCAATCGTGATGCATGCACCTAATGCACATAGCGCGCGTAGCATATGTAGGGCACCCAGCACATACACCTCGTTCGCTTGTAGCGTGATTAGGAGTGCGGGCAGGTAGCACAAGCCGCGCACGCAGTCGTTGTGCGTGCACGTGGCGCACGTAACGCACATAACGCACGTAGCGCTTGTAGCACACGTAGCACACTACACTTCTCTCACCTGTAGTGCGAGCGGTAGTGCGGGTAGGTAACACACGCCATGCACGCAGTCGTGGTGGGCGCAGGGCGAAGTGCCGAGCGCTGCGTGCGGCGCCGCTTCGCAGTAGCGTCCCGCGTAGCCCGCCGCGCACGCGCACCTGTACTCGTCCAGGCCGTCTACGCACGTAGCGCCGTTCTGCACATAGACCGATATTGGTATATAGACGCACTGTGCTGGATGAAATTACTGTGAGAAATGGGTATTATATTTGAAATGTAAAAGTATATGCCATAGAGAGTGTGTGAATTCTCGATATATGTTTTGATAAGGATTAAATCTTTTATATATACGTATATTCTTATTTAGCAGTGACCGTTTCGGAAGGTCAGACCACATTTTATTAATTATATGTGATGTCACTAATTTAAACGATAAACATATGTAAGGATGAAAGTTATTAACAAACGAAAGTTAATGTGAAAGGTGACGGAAACAATAATATAGGTACAAAAGAGAAGGATAGAATGAAGTAGTTAAAATGGTGTGCAAAAGAGATAAATGGAGGGATTTCCTCTTACACGTAAACAATAAAGGTTGTATTTATTATTTCTATGCTGCAGCCACTAATCTTGACCATAATTTTATCTCGGTTATTACGTGTCGACTTAGTAGCATCACAGATTTCTCTCGTTTATTATAACATTGTTGAAAGTCACTTACTTAGTAAATAATATCAACGCTATATTAGCTTTCACTTCGAGTTCCTCAATATTTTAGCACACAAACATCATACAAATTAATTCCAATGTAATTGATCATACCGTTAATAACAATCATAAAGAGCACTGGACCCAGAATGGATCCTTGTGAGACCCCTATAGTGCATGTGATACTGACTTCTGTTACTTAAGTACGATTTCATGAATTTCACCTCTGATTCGATAATTCTCAAGCGTTTGTAGTAGTATCATGATCTACTAAGTCAAAGGCAGAGCTGAGACCGAGATATAGTATTTTAATGTAAAACATCTTTTGGCGCGGCTTGGTAGTAAAACCGACTCGTAACCGACGGGAAACGGTATAACGCTCTCTTACGCCGTCATACACCCTCTACGCCACCGCTCTCGACTTCCTTGTGTATACGCGTGCGTATATTATACACTTCGTTGCTTCTACATGTGACTGAGAATTGCATGTGCCTTTCTATTCAAATGTAGTAGAATATAGTATACTTGACGTTTTACACCGCTTATTATACATTTATATTGCTTTTTAGTATTATTTTTGTTTTACTCGATATTTCTTTATTGGTTTTCATCAATTATAAATTCTACCGTCAACTACGATATTTCATATTTGCCGTGCATCTCGTGACGGCCATTTTTTTAAATAAACTTTTTATTTAGAAAAAATAAACAGAGCTATTTAAAATAGGAAAATTTGAATCATGTGCACCCTGCTCGACGCGTACGAATTTCTAACGCACTTGACAATGAAACGGCCGCTTAAAAAAATTACTTCATTTATATAAAAAGGAGTTATGAGTTTTCAATAAGTATGACCAGTGATCTATGTTGAATTAACATTAGTTTATGCTATTCAAGTTTACTTCAAATCCGTAGTATTTATTGACAGATTAATTTCGTAAAATGTCAATGAAACAAGAATAAATTTGAATAATATCAAGGTCATTGTTCTCTACTTCGTTCACTCATTACGCCCTCGAGAAAAATCTTCATGAAAATGTCATTGGGTAGTTCACACCATGATTAACATACAGGCACAGCATTTATGACAGTGAAATTTATTTTGGTCGGTATTTATGAGACTTTAGTGTTTGCAACAGGTAACTTACTAAATTCAATCTGGTGTAAAAATGTTATTCACATCTGAACTAACTGACACTCCCCGACCAATGCAGAGGTAATAAGCTCACATACAATTGGCAAATAATAATGCATTTGAATTTAATTAGATTTTTCGAAGTCTTCTGGTAAAGTCATTTCTATAGATGTGAATACTGATTCTGACAACGCACTTAACGGGCATCACTGAGTTTTTGTTACACGCTGTATAATATGTTGACGCGCATAACAGAAGACGTAGCAGTACTTATTTCAACTTCCATCTCCCTCAAACGTGCGAATCAATTTGCAAACTTCATGCAAAACCATGCGAGAAATGAAGTCATTACTTATTTCGTGGTGTTTTCGGTAAAATATAGTACTTGGAACCTTATCAAAAGAAAGAATACTTCGACATATACATTGTATTTCTAAATTTAACTAATTTTATAGAATAGGAATGAGCAAGTGAAAATATATATCGATATATATCTTATCGATATTTTAAATAGTATCGATGTATATATATCGCGTGATAAATACCGATACATCGTTACGTTTTGCATGAACTAGTAGGATAAGGCCTAAAATAGTATTATATTGTAGTACTGGATGGTAGGATGACGAAAAAAAATGACAACAGCACACGAATGCTTTTGTTGCTTTATGTTTTGTTGATTAATACAAGATTTTAAATATATCGAATATCGATATAATGCGATTTAAAAATATCGACGATATACATCGATATATTTATGAGAATCAGTCATGTTGTCATCACAGCAGTACCTGACACATATGGTTCATGCAGTCATCAGCGTTCAGGGTGCAGTTTTGCCCAGAGTAGCCCTTTGGGCAGCTGCAGGAGTAGTGGCTTTGATGGTCCACGCATGTTGCCCCATTCTCGCAGGGGTTGAAATCTGAGGTGCAGTATGGTATCTTTTTCTCGCAGAATTCTCCTGCAATCAAACACATTTGGTGCCAATGAGTTACTATTAGCGTTCATAGTAAAGTTAGTACAGTTGAAGATTTTGTACGACCCATTTTTTATAGAATAATGGTAACAAACGAGTACACAGTCCACTTGATGGTAAGAGGATGCTGTGGCCTACAGTAATTTACACCTATCCTCGGTTAGGAATAAAAATACAGATGCATTGTACACCTACAAAGACTCTCGTACTCCTCGAACTCCTCGTTTCAGTAAAAAAGAGTCTCCGTTTCTCTACACTCCTACTATTTCCCCGGTTGAGCTGACGTGTCTTCCTGTCGTCCACAGGCCTGCTTTTGACCTACCACGGTTTTACCACGTAGCACCTAATTAATATCCTGCTGCTGGGTCGAGACCAAGGCAAAGGCTCTCCTTCTCCATTCTTCATTATAGAGCGTTATCACTTTTTTTATAGGATAAGGTGACAAACGAGCACACAGTCCACCTGATGGTAAGTGGTTGCTGTGGCCCACAGACATCTACATCTGTCCTCAATTACGAATCAAAACGCAGATGCGTTGTCACCCTTGAGGACTAAGATGGAATGCCTCGTTTCCAGTAAAAAGGGTCTTCGGTTCTCTATACTCACCATACGAAACACGGCAGCATTAATCTACTATTTTACGCCGGTATTCTGTGAGAGTGTGGTCCTTCCCCGGTCGAGTCGACCGATTCGTGCTACAAATATAACTGCGGCATGGCTCTACCACGTATAAAGTTTAGTTTTAAATTTATACAAAAAAATGGGAGAACCATATTTTTGCAGTTGATGTCTATATAAGATTATATGAGAAGGAAAGGAATGGATACCGCAGCGACGGAGACTAGCGTCTAAGGAGTGGTCCATCAGGTATATTATACAGATCAGTCAGCCAGGATATATGATATTATATCCCGTCTAAGAGAGAGCATCATATCCATCACTGGCCATGATAATAATCCCTGGGAAGGGTGATCGCTACCAAGCTATTTCTAATTTGTTTTGTGTTGTTAATTGTAACATATATGATTGTAAACTGTTATTTAAAAAAAAGTGTCCCGCTGGGTTTCTTGCTGGTCCCAGGACCAAGGTTTTTTTCCGAACCAGTGGTAATTTAAAAAAGGGACTTTCAATAAGTATTATTTATAATCTATATTGAATATAAAAGTTTCTGTTTTTGTTTATTTGACAATAGGCTAATAAACAAGTAAATACGTGGTGGTCTAAAGGGCAGTACACCGGGTTATTGGAGTCCGTTTGGTTTGAATAACAACCTCTTAACTATTTCTGTTGCCCTGATACACGTGCAGCCTCTACTGTAGTACCATTTGAATGGTCAGAGACTTGGTGAAATAACAGGCTGTCTTGTTGTGACAACCAATCTGTAAGTCTTCTTTAATTAAAGTTTGTGGCAAGTGTCCATAATCAGTAGCTACTTTGTTACTCCAATATTATTGGAAAGCCGGGGAATCTGTGAGTATTAGAGACCTCGGTGAATAAGCTTAGCGATTTTTGACGACGTAATTGAACACTTCCTGCGTGTGCGTAAAGAACATCCATTTCTTATCCTAGACATTTTATTCACTCCGCTCGTAAGATCATAATAAACGTATAACGTACCCATATAACCTGGTGCACATTTGCAGGTGTATCCTTCCAGGTGGTCGACGCAGGTGGCGTTGTTTTGACACCTGTTTTCCAAGCAGTCGTCTATGTTCACTTCGCACCGCACTCCGGTATAGCCCGGCAGGCATGAACAACTGTTGGATGGAATTTTTTTAGGAAAAGGAGATAAAAGATAGCGCGATTACAAAATAAAATAGCTTATGAT
>DWHP01004896.1:0-12270 GCA_018247895.1 Parnassius honrathi
AGACCGAGAATCTTTTTTTAAATAAATAAATGGTATTCGATTTTTAAAACCAAGGAGTTTTCAATTAAAAAGATTTTGATATGACAGGAACAGTGGAAATATTCCATTCCCGATACTTTTAGTGCAGCCTTGTATTCTGTGAGAGCGACGTCCTTCTCCAGCCGAGCCGACCCATGTTGCAGCGTGGCTCTACCACGTTTAAACTTATCGCTAACAGATGATATAGTCTCCAATTAGAGAAGAGTAACAGTGATGTTGAAATATAATTGGATCAGAATTAATTAAAACAGTTGATTAACCGTCTAGTATATCCAGATTTTTTTTAAATAAAAATCAGTTTACTATAAGTTCAGCATAACGTTTTCTTTCTTTATTAATATCGTGCTCACAAAGTTTACTATTACGCAACTTGAGTTTTAGGTAATTTTTACATTAATCATAAATTAAAAACGTTATGCCATCCGAAACCTCTGAAAACTAGCACACCCACGCGATCTCCAGGCGGCTAAAGTGAGCACGAAAGCGCCAAGTCAGCCGCAATATTGCGTGTACTAGAGCTAAGAGCAACAACGCGCCTTTACATTAGCTCCCCACTAAAATCACACAAAAATAATTGGATGTTATATTCGTGGTTAACAAATTATGTTTGTCAGGCAATGTTTTATTTTGTTACGCTCAAGTGAAATCCATAAAATCAGGAAATAAATTTTATATAAACATCCTTTTGAATGTAAATATAATCTATTATATTAAATTGCATTAGCAATTTCTGAGTCTACGTGTAAAAACTTATTGATGAATTGTTCGGCGCGTTTGACAAGCAAAAGCTCTAGTATTATTGCCACGACGAAGGTGGTGGCCGCTCAAAAATGTACGCTCCACACGCCGCTGCGCCGTATACGCGCCTTCGAACTCTCTTATCTCAAACTTTTCTTATCATATTACGTACGAACATCCCGCGCGTCCGTCTTAGTGACAAACATGCAACGGAGCTAACTAAAACTTAATACTATTAATGTATTAGCAGAATTATTTTTGTAATTATAAACCTTAAATTAAAGCCGGTGTGTAGTGCCGACATAAGAAATTTCGCTACCCCATATCATCCCGTGGGCGTGGTAAAAGGCGACAAAGGGATATGAAAAAGGGGATGGCAGCAGCATATACCTAAAAAGTCGCCCGATAAGCGTAGTGACTTGCGATCCATGTTCAGCAGTGGAACTGTAAGCTGTAATGAATGGATGCTGAGGATGTACAAGATTATTCCTTGATTAGTCAGAATTGATTTTGTACGTGACAGAGCCGCGCTGCAGCTATGTTAAAGTTGTAGCAAGAATGGCTCGGCTCGACCGGGACGCACCACACTCTCGATACTAGCGCAAAAATAGCAACGTAATGCTGCTGTGTTTCGTATGGTGAGCGCAGAGAACCGAAGAGAGTCCTCAGGGGTGACAGCGCATTTGCATTTTGAATCTTAATTGAGGATAAATGTCGATATCTATGGGCCCCATCATCCACTTATCGTCAGGTGGACTGTGTGCTCGTTTCTTACCCGATCCTATAATAATATAGTGTTTTCTTTATCGTGTGGAGGCGGTCGTAATCCATTATACCCATTAGTCAGAAAGATCTCATAGCTGCCATTAGATAGTATAGTATATACCTAAACTACCGTAAATGTGCGACACGTTTGGTCATTGGTTTTGGTTACCACTGTCTATCTACATGCCGAACTTGATGATCAAACCAAACGGCTCATGACCGGTAGTGGACTTTTTACAGACTAATGACGAAAAAGATTAGTCTTCTAAATCCCATTTTTGTTCAGTGCAAGGTGAAAAGAGACACAGAAATGATTTCGTTTAAAAAGTTATACTAAGGTTATAAACTTACAAACTCACGCAATGTGAATATATAAGTGTATAATTAACAAAAATAACCTTTCGTTCTTTGTGCGCGACTTCCGAAATTCGTTGACTCTGAAATGAAAAGAAAAAGAAATTCGATTTAGTAGAAGTAGTCTCACATTTCACATACTCGGATAGTTGTAGCTTTTAACTTGTCTGTTGAACAATGACAATCTGTCTCGATTCCCTGTGGAGTTGTCTAGACCGCCCGGTCTGACGTAAGGGAGATATGGCACTTGCTCGACAGTAGACGGTAGGTACCTTTTCGTGTTCCGTTCGTAGGTGGATAACGAACTGAAATACAACGTTTACTTTGTGATTCTCCTTTGTCT
This sequence comes from Parnassius honrathi, assembly GCA_018247895.1. Taxonomy (NCBI): domain Eukaryota; kingdom Metazoa; phylum Arthropoda; class Insecta; order Lepidoptera; family Papilionidae; genus Parnassius; species Parnassius honrathi. Next base: position 2,240 of record DWHP01004896.1, read on the forward strand.
TCGAGCTTCCATTGTGTCACTTGGTTGCGTACGTAGATAAAGTAGCACAATATAGACAGTAGATGGGTTAGAAGCACGGGCTGTGTGTCGGTATACGGAGAGATTGCTTACTGGCTTTATTTGCCTTCGATTTATTATTCATGGGGATTAATTTTATATTACATTTTTTCGTCTAATTATTTCCATCATATCAGAAAATACTCTCAAATAATTTCCCTTAAAGGTCTTAATTAATAAAGTTTTTATCTTGTTTCTTGTTAATTGCGTTCTTGTTAAAAATCAGGTTATTAAATTTATTCAATGTAATAGAATTTATAATATATTTAGTGAAGGGAATCCGAAAGCGTGTTTAGTTACTTATATTCGATTAAGGATAATTTTAAATGTCACATTTTGAAATAATTACCGACCATGATTTTAAAAAAAAGTACCCGTAATATACTATATACTCCACTTTGATTCCGATTCTGATTCTAAAATTGATGTGTAAACTCATAGGAAACACATCAGCCGCAAAGTAAACTCGGACATTTTAACTGATCGAGAAATATAAGGACGTACTCTAATCAAACACCCGCGCTTTTAACATATCAGTCTCTGAATTTTCTGAAAGCATCCGCTGCTTCCATTAAGCGCCTAAAAGATCCACGTCCGTTTCGTTTCCTCGAAGCTGCAACATTTTATCTTACAGAGTTCAGTGTACGGACACTAGCGTGTAAACATGCCGCGAGTGCTGTAGAGTGCCAGAGGGTCACTCGGTCCGCAGCGCCTCTGAATGCCCACGTCCGACCACTTTGGCCCCACTCCCTCCACTAATGTACGGTCCACCGCACATAGTACTGCTCGACCTTATGCCATGGCGATAAGAGTTATATTTGCCTGAGGTTGATACTTGATGTTCAGTCGACTACACTCGCCCATCGCTATACTTTCCGATAACGTCCGACAAATTTATGCCGGCAACCGTCACGCTGTACACTACCTTACGACTTCATACCGAACGTAATTCACAGTTTAAAGCGGCCGCAATGTACGATGCGACCGTTTCACGTGTCATACCCTTACGTGAATTTATCCCCATGGCTTATTCAAGTCATTTAAGCAAATATTTTATGAAATTTATTGATACTTATCATGGAACGCATAAGATAAGTACGTACTTAATGATACTGTTTTTATTTTTATGTAGACGTGGGAGATTTCTACAACTATATTTTTTTGTATATAAGATTAACTTAAAAACACATAATGTGATGTGGGATGGCTGCCAAAGATATCCATTACCTCAATCACCTCAATTACGCCAGACGTAAAATACCCAGGACGGCGACGGGAAGAAGTGTCAGAGGTGCGAAATCTCTGGTATTGCAATTACTAAACCGCCTGCGAATCGTGACCGCGTAGTAGCAGTGTCTAATTATCCACTAGCCCATATCATCCCGTGGGTGTAGTAAGAGACGATAGAAGGAAAAAAACCAATCTCTGCAAGATTATGGAGCGTATATTGAACGTCCGTTTAATGGCGTACATAAAACAGAATGACCTCCTTAGTGACGCGAGCGTATGCTACACACGTATGGAGCGAGGCACTCGAGAACAGTGCTTGCTGTTTCCCTTGATGTCTCAAAGGCCTTTGACGGAGTTACACGCTAGTCTTCTGGCTAAGCTTCCAGCGTACGGCTTATCCTCTGATCTGATTGACTGGGTAAAGGACTTTCTGAGTGAACGGTCTCTCTGGGTCGTCGTCGATGGCTGCTCATCCGATCCAGTGACGACTAACGCCGGTGTTCCTCAGGGGTCCGTTCTCTCCGCAACTCTCTTCCTGGTGAATATAATTATAAATGATTTGCTTATGCCCGATATCTATGGGTACGCAGACGACGGCACAGTTGTGGAGAGATACCAACCAGGTCCTCGGGCCAGTCGGGATCAAATCCAGTCCGACAGATAAGCTGTGGTAGAGCGTGTGAATCTCACACTACAGGCAGTCTTCGAATGGGGCGATGCTAATCTTGTGAAATTCAACGCTGGAGGCGTTGAATTTCACAAGATTAAACACAAGCGTATCTCTACACTGCAAAAAGGAGCGGGCTCACCTTGGCTTCTTCTTTCCGAAATGTATTACTGGAATATACCGACCGCCTCCAGTTGCTAGGGGTTGAGATATCTTTAAATCTGAACTTCGGACGGTTCATTGAGTCCGAGGCTAAAGCGACTGCAATGAGGCTAGAAGTCCTTGCAAAGGTGCGGCGATACTTCACGCCGGGACAGATGCTTACTTTATATAAAGCGCAGGTCTGGTCGTGCATGGAGTATTGCTGCCATATGTGAGCTGGTGCTGCAAAGTGCCACCTAGTGGCCTTGGACTCAATGGAAAGGCGTGCTAAGAGGCTTATTGCTGACCCGAATTTGGTTGAAACCAATCTAACCAGCCTCGAACACCGGCGCAAAGTAGCCAGCCTTTTGGTCTTCTACAGGATGCATTTCGGAGAGTGTGCGGAGGAATTGAATTTTATGGCATTTAATTCCTCCCTCTCCCTTTCACCATCGGACAACCAGACGTTCAGCCAGTCTCCACCCTTTCATTTTTGACTTACCACGCATTCGAACCAAACGGTTTGCTACGTCGGTCTTCAAAATAGCAAAGCAAAGTAGTGGAATAAGTTGCCAGCATCTGTCTTTCCACCCGATTACAGTGTGGGTGTCTTCAAGGCAAGAGTGAATAGGTTTTTGTTAAGTCAGTGCGCTTTACCATCTTAAGCTACATCACTGCTTACTATCGGGTGGGATTATAGCTAAGGGCTGGATTAGAAAGTTAAAAAAAAACCGGGAGGTGGGTAGCATCCATCCATTAGAAAATATAAAAGTTTTCTGCTGAACATACGCTTCCCCCATAGGGTGTCCCAAAGGGACCATCCTATCTTAGTTTCCGTCTGGCATCTTTTACGACACCCACCGGACGATATGGGGTCCTGGATGTTCTTAAGGTGGGTCTACGCTAGAGGAACCGAGCACGAGCGGAGCTTGAGACAAGCACAAATTCGTGTAGTGTGAACCGATTTACACAAGCTTCGGCCGAGCGCGCTTCGAGCGTTTGGTTCGTGCTCGACTGTACTCCGCCTAGTGTCGGTTTTTTGACGAACACAAAGTGATTTGCATCGCGCTCACAGTGCAATTGTAGGCTCGTTGTACGTCCACACTTGACACCACCTTTACATCGCCACTACACGGCACAATAACAACTAGAAAACAAATAACTGCGGTTGCTAACTTCCCTGCCAAGCGTGAATAATATGCCAAATATGTATAAATATTGAGGAAATCTATAGGGTCTCATGTTCAGCAGTCGACTTTAATGGGTTGTAAATTGTAATGAATGAATACCTAGCGTGACGATTAAGGTAAAATTTAAAAAAGTAATAATAGTAACTAACAACGGCCAGTCAAAACTATTTCTCTATCTTGCTCATTTCAAGGAAACATGACGATAACGCCTCCCTAAATCAATTTCATTCGATGATAATTTTTTCATTAAAATTTATTCTGTTCTATTGTAACTTATTTATTATGGCTATAAGACAGTAATGATGGAAGAGGCAAAAACAGGGTATCCTTGTCAGTTTCAACTTTTGACTAAAAAACTATTATAATATTTTCTCAAACGCTTTCAGAGGATGACGACTGAGTATTTGGGATGTTATTATGTAGGTAGTTTGAATGATGACGTAGTACACCTCCAAGCGTATGCGCAAACATGAGAAAATTCACTTCCTTAAATAACTTAAAATATGATCTGGTGTAACTGATGTGTCCAAAATATGCTTGCTAGTTTCTGTGATTCGACCACAACTGTAATTCGAACGCAATATGATGTTTAGTTTATAAATGTAATACTCTAAATGAAGGTTTATATCAACATCTTGTACCAATTCTTCCATTTCGTTACGTCATAATTTCTTTCGTTATAAATTTACTTATCATACTTTTAAAAGGAAGCGAACAAAATAGGTTAATTACACATAGAGCGCGTTGTGTTGACACAAGAAATGCAGTTCATGTTTACAGTTCATCGAACTGGTGCCGGCTATCTACGGTGAAATTATTTGTACACATCAAATTGACAGCAGGCAAACACAATTTGCGCAAGGCGGCATCAGTTTTCCGATACGTTATTTCAAAGTCTAAGAAAATGATGTTAAACGCAAATAACGCCACTCAGGAAATTAAAAGTGCAGCAGCCGTTATTATGACCGTGCGCTTTGTAAACTTGGATGTTTTTTTTTAATTTTGATTTACGTTGTAAGAAATTAAAATTTCCGTCTTCTGTACTAAAATATATACCACCGCTCAACACAGGCTTTCATTTATTTCTTGGAAGGCTATAGAGCAGGATAGACTCCGCCGAGACGTATTTTTCCAAGGGTTAGTGGATATTCTTACACCGTAACTACACGGTGTAGAAATATCCACCGTCTACCCCGGACGACATGAATTTAAATGTGCGTTAAACAGTGGCTTTTTAATTGATAAAGGGAGAAATATATGTGCGTGAATGCGTGTTCTTACAATAAATTGAGCACGGTTTCGACGTCACTTAAAATATACGTAGTGTTCTGTCTTTCATGGTCTGAGGTTATCTATTGGTAGGTATCTGTGTTCGTTCAAAGCTGCAATTGATTTTTTTTAATCTTGTGTTTAAACCTGTTTATTTAATGCATCAAACATATCGAAATAATTGTCTATCCGGTATGATAGACAAGATCTCAAAAACTACGCACGCAAATCTATGCAAAAAGTGGATTAAGTGAAGAAAAAATTGAAATATTGCGTGAATAGTTCAAAATAAACAAGAAATTTTCAGTGTCATTTATTGAACTGAAATAAATTGGCCACTCAAGGTTTGTTCTTCTAAAACTATCGATTTTTTTTTTACGTAACTAAACATAATTGCGAAGAAATTATCCACAAAGAACATGTTCTAAAGTGACAAGACAGTCACTGGCGGTTGATACAGAGTATCTGTTATATTAGACCAGAATATCGCGAAGTGGAGAGTTCAGTTTGTCACTTTAAGTCGATAATACAACGCCTTATCGGCCAATGTTGTGTGTGAATGTTTATCAAAAAATAAATGGTTTGACGCAACACTCACCTTATTTACCTTAACTGGCGTCCTGTAGTTATTTTCTGTTTCAAAAACTGAAAATAGCGTTAAAATGGAAGCTCCAATATGTATGCCGAATTCGCCGGTACACTACAAGCCGCGCCTTAAATGGATCCAACGAATACCAATTTCAATTAATATATGCTGTAGTTTTCTGCTCCGTATGCGACCAAGTCTTTCTCATCTTTTCAACTTTGAAGGTCTTATCATAATCATTGCGTTTGTAAGCGGTTCGGTGGTCGCATTACCCAGACTTATTCTGTCTGTATTTTTAGTTCAATCAAGTTTTGATTCTAGCCGAGATTTTTATAAAACATCCGATTGTAAACTTCAACCGAACCGATTGCGATTAAATAAGATTATAGATTTACATTTTCTTTTATTATCCTTTGCGCCTGATTGGCTTTAAGAAGGTTCTCGAAGCATCAAATGTTAAGATATAGAAGGAACAAAGTCAAAAACCCAACGGGATGACCGTGCGGATTGTTAATAATGTCGGCAGTCGATTTAACAATTGTCGTGCTGTAACTACAACATTTCGCGTTTAATATACAAATGTTTTCACATTTCATTAAATCTCCTTTGAGCACAGAGGGAAATGGTTTTTTTTATATAGGATAGGGTGACAAACGAGCACACAGTCCACTTGATGATATAACTGCGGCATGGTTCTACCACGTATATAATATGCTGATGCATATGCGTTTCTTAATCCCGTGACTTCACGTAAATAAATAAGTTATTTAAAGCGATATTATGCACATATCACAAGACCTTAGTTACACATCTTTGCAATAGATTTTTATGTCAACCCAAATAATGGGTGATTCGACTGTTCACATAGACTGGTGGTGGTTAAACATGACAAATAACACACTTAAAAGAATAAAATAGTTTCCACATAAGTCGGTACTAAGACAGTGTTTAGAAGCATTAAGGTTCTTTCAGAAGCTGAGTTTTGAGGAAATTATTTTATTCATTTTACTTTGAACTCGGCTTTTACTTTTCAAAGTTTCATTTCATGACCCTTTTGAGTGAACTAAGAAATATGCAAGCTCAAGGTGTCAACTGAAATATAATCTATAAATACTTACAATAAATACTGTATCTCTATTTTGACAAAAATTATGGGATTACCTGTAGTATAACCAACAAAATATACTTAATAGATAAAATAAACATAATGATTAAATCGGTTTACAATTGAGAAAGATATCGCGTAACATAAAGAACATACAGTCGAACTCCTCCTAGTTTGGAAGTCGGCTAAAAAGGAATTACCCTACGTTAAAGATTAACAATACGTATAAACCCTCTCAGAAATGAGAGGAGGCCTGTGCCCAGCAGTAGGACGTATATAGGCTGTAACTTTACTTTTATAGGGCATTCATTTTCGCAAGTGTCCCCTGTCCGTATAATACGACACTATCAAGAATACTATTTGTTCGTTTATCATTCTAATATAATAAAAAATAAAAGTCGCTGTCTTATGATTCATATCGGAACTCAAAAGTTGAGATCCATTGTTGGTGCCGCGTACAAAATCACCTTATTTTAAAAGGTATTTTTTCTCATTTCGTATTATGTGTCATATTGTTTTGCCTAATACTTATATAGAAGTATACGAGCAACATATATAAATACACATAAAGTCAAGTTATAAACGTATTTAATAATTTTCAATAGCACAGTAATTATATTAAAACAACACGAAACCTCACACAAAAATGTAATGATTGAACTAGTTAGACCCTGGTTAATATTGTGGCGTGTCGTTGTTTTAGAGAACTGGCCCATAATTTGGGTAAAGCAATTACTCTTGACGCGGGTCGGGAAATTCTCTAAATCCGACGCACTAAAATGTAATTCGCTAAAAGTTAGTAAAACGCTGTAAAACACGTTCCATGAAACGGATGAGGTCGCGATAAAAGTGGATTTAATCGCAGCCGCCAAGTTGAAGGTAGTTTCGAACGCTGACCGAATATTTAACAAACACAAGTATTTTTCAGTAAAAGCAACGTACCGCTGCAACGCGGTCCACAACTTTTACATAAATTAACTTTAAAGCACTCAACAGAATCCAAATAATATATCGATTGGATTGGCCAAGAAATAGATCTTTGTATCGACATCCATTTTAATAACCTGGTCTAATTAGTTTTGCGGCATAGTCCAACCCAAATAATTTATTTAGGATCTAATCTAATTAGGATAATTCAAAGTAATTAGATTATTTATAAATTAAACCGTGAAAGTTTTGGACGAGCTCACGCGTTTCGCGTACAGGTTGCGGGAGTTTCCCACAATTAGGACGTCAGCATACGTCCGTTAATTATTAACTGAATTGTTTAGGCCAGTTGACGAACTCCAGCGATCTCCCGCTAATTGTTTAATTGATTCTGTTAAACATTGTAACGGTGAAACATTTTTATTTTGCTAAGCCGGCTATACATACTTAAAGGGATTTATTATATTCTATATATAAATATTAATATAGGGGGATATAAAGGAGAAAACTACGCACCTCTTTTTAAGTATAGGTATTGTTTATTTGAAGGAGTGCAGAAAGCAAAAATGTATCGATAACATGTGTTACAATTACATTAAATTCAATTAACATAAAACATTCATTGTTTACATTCATACTGTTGTCAAGCACATAAATGTCTAAGTTCAAACGGTTCCACAGAGTAAATTGTCGTCAATTTTTTTTTAAATGTTGCTAACGGTTATAATAACCCTGTAAAGTATTCGGCTGAAGGCTTTGATACGTTTGATGATTACAGCAATACTATGTCTAATGACAACAAAAACACTAATGATGTGGTTGGAATAGTTATTTTATCCTTATGGCGAAACCCTAAATGACAACCATTATAAAGCAACCAATACAAAACTTGATGATGAAAAATCGATCTGTATCGTCCTGTCTATGTTAGAGAAGCCGTCTAAAGAAATAAATAAGTCACGAGATAAGTAACGTCACATGTATGTAGCCTAACACCACATCATCCTATCACCCGTCTCGTTTTGTCTTACTCTTAGAAAACATTTCTCGCCAGTTTTGCCTATACTCACCACTCTAGGTAAGCGAATTGGGGAATGCGCAAACGAAATGCTCGTACTGGTACCCTGTGACTTACCAAAAAATCGTAAAAAAGTTACTAAGGACATTAATTTTTAAAGAAATAAACTGACATATGTTTTTTCGTCACAATTTTTTAATCGAAACGAAATCTCACAAATATACTTCTGTTTTTTTTATAAAATTGAAAACTAGCAGGTAAACGGCTGCTGCAGCTCATAGACATCTGTAACGAACTGAACAAAGAAAACTAAAAATGCGTTGTCACTACTGAGGTCTAAGAGTCTTCATGCGTTGTAGCACCATGCTGCAGTTATATTAGTAGTGTAGTTGTAGGCACGAATGGGTCGGCTCGACCGGGGAAGGACTACGCTCTCACAGAATACCAGCGTGAAATAGTAGCTTAATGCCGCTGTGTTTCGTATGGTGAGTGTAGACAACCGGGGGGACCCTTTTTACTAGAAACGAGGCGTTCCATCTTATACCTCACGGGTGACAACGCATCTGCATTTTGATTCGTAATCCAGGATAGATGTAGATGGCTATGGGCCGCAGCAACCACTTACCATCAGGTGGACTGTGTGCTCGTTTGTCTCCCAATCCTATAAAATTAAAAATTAAAAAAAGATGATATGCGTCTCATCCTGTAGTTATACTGGCTCCGAATACCCTTCAGGCTTAAACAAAGCAATGCACAAACTGCTGCTGACCGACTTCTATGCGGAGGAGTAGTCCCAACATCTAGGAAAAATAAATAATCGGCCATGAGGAGGCCACCTCGTGAACTCATAACCTAGCGAATTCGTGATGTGATGCTTGTAGGCGGTAGTTAGTTAGGTGCTTCCGCGTTCGTTAGCCTCACACGCCACCGTCAAGGTTACGCGAACCATGTCTCTATTGCGCTAGCTTTAAATTTAATTGTACGTGGGCTTATATTACAAATAACTTTGAACTTCAAATCGTCTAAACAGTGGTGAAGTTAAATTATGATTAAATATCGGATCTAAAATTAATATGTCATCCTTATGTAGCACGGAGAGCATCTTTGTAAATTAAAAGAACTAAGGCATGTGTGATTAAAGCCTAACCTATACACTTTATACCTTTGCCAGGTTCAATAAAGTGTTACTTTGTCAAAATTATCTCACAGTTAATTTACTCGGCAAGGCGGTCTTACGAAAATTTGAGTATATTTCATGGAATCTCAATTAATTCTAACTGGAGTGCACATATTAAAAAAGCACCTCCGCCGGATTCTCGACGTTATAGAGCCACGCTGCAGTTTTACTATGGTTGTAGCACAAATGGATCAGCTCGACCGGGGTAGGACCACGCTCTCACAGAATACCGGCTTAAAATAGTAGCTTAACGCTGTTGTTTTTCGTATGGTGAGTGCAGAGAACTGGAGAACTTTTTTACTGGAAGCAGGCATTCCATCTTAGTCCTTAGGGGTGACAACACATCTGCATTTTGATTCTTGATTAAGGGTATACGTAGATGTCTATGGACCACAGCATCCACTTGCCATCAAGTGGACTGTGTGCTCGTTTATCACCCGTATTCTATAAAAAAAAACAAGTTAAGTGGAACAATTTTTTATTTATTTATAAGATTGGACAAAATAACTGACAAGGTTTAACAAATGCGTATCTACTTTCACAGATCATGTCCTATAACAGTTGGGCTGAAAAGTTCGTATCGTTTAATAGAAAAACACATTTTTTTGGCAAAATTCGATTTTATTATTCAACATAGTTGCCATCGAGGGCGATACACCGATTA
>DWHP01004897.1:0-12269 GCA_018247895.1 Parnassius honrathi
CATGCCGGCACACCGCCTGCAACTTTACAAGACGCAGGTTCGGCCGCACATGGAATACTGTTCCCATCTCTGGGCTGAGAATTTCCGGTTCGAGCTTCTTCCACTTGACCGCATCTAGCGCAGAGCGGCTCGAATTGTCAACGACCGAGTGCTTTCCGATCGGCTCGATTTACTGGCACTACGAAGAGATGTTGCATCTCTTTGTATTTTCTTTCACATATACCATGGGGAGTGCTCTGATGCATTGTTCCGATTAATCCCAGCCACCAAATTTCGTGAACGCACTCCGCGGCGAACGTCCCGATACCATCCACACCATCTGGGTGCTTGGCGGTCCTTCGCTGTACGTTTCACAAGGAGTTTTCTTCCGCGTACGACCTCTCTGTGGAATAGTTTAACACCGGCGATTTTTCCGGACCCGACCGGACTTACTCCTTTCTGAAATACCGGCAACGCACCTGCAATTCCCTGATGTTGCGGTTGATCATGCGCGGCGGTAATCACTTAACGTGGGTGAGCCGCACGCTCGTTTGCCCCCTCTTCTATTAAAAAAAAATTAACGCGAAATATCTCAAACAACCCCAAAGTAAACAAGCGCCACACCGGTCTTTTTTATGTTGGAGCAAAACAAATATAAATCTGTTTATTTTACATTAATATAGACGTTATGAAAGAGCCGAAAGGTGAATTTTTTAGTGTCTTAACCTCATTTCGCAAAGTCCCTAACCGAAAACTATTAGTATTATCCTACCCTTCCCTTCAATAATTGTACGTAATTTGGTAGAGTTATATGATCCAAATTCGGTAATCATCTTTAATTACAGCGCTTTAGAACACAAAATAATATAAAAGATTCGTTTTAACTTGTCCCTTAAAATGCCGTTAGTGGAAAATTCCATATACACTGCGTCGATTTTATGACTTAAAACGAAAATAATTAATAAATTAAGTGTTTTTTTCGATAGTGGTTTAGCAATCAAACAGTCACCATATTAGTTTTTTGATAGCAGTCGCGTTCGTGAAATGCAAGTGAGTGCGTCACGTCGTCCTGTTTTCATTTTCCACTACAAACACAGACTTTGTAACTATTTGAGGTAAGTAATAATTTATTGGCATTATAAATTTTGATGGCTTTTTAGAAAAACTGTTAATTCAAATTCAAATTCATTTATTTACCAGATAACAAAGGTCCATGTGTTAGTATTACAATTAATGCTTAAAACTAAGTGTTAGTATGTTGAAAACAATTAAGTGAAATTGTATTATTATATTTAGAATCAAATTAAATCCATCTTAATTAAATTTTGAAATGAGAAAAACTAAGACTAAACTAAATTCTAATTTGTCATTTACTTAAGAGGCACTCCGTGCGGTCGACACCTAGAAGAATTATCATCGACTGTATGAGCCATCGTTCGCACGAAGTGCCTTACAATAGGCGCATGCGGATTATCTGCCACTATTCTCAGGATGCTGTTGTCATTTCTCCATATCCTTCCCATCAGCGTCGCTCCTTTTTTCCGAACTACGGTATGAAAACCGTCAGTTCGGGTCTGTGCAAACGTGAGAAAGGCACTACAGAAGCGGGGAAGTACCAACATCATCCTGAAAACGTTATTGTAGTGGACTCACAGGGTTATTTTAACCTGGTCTGAACAGCGGGCAAATCTACGGGCCAGCATATTGCCGCGTATCGCCAAAGCCCTAGGCTCTCTCTCTCTATATCTAGATCATCTTTAAGTTCATCGGCAAAAATATGCTCTAGATATTTAAATTTAATGTTATTGCAGAGATAGATTCGGAACACTTGCCGCCCACCTTAAAGACTAAAAATTCACTTTTATTAATGTTGTATACATGACCATTCGAAGCATCATAAGTCTCGCAGACCTTCAACATTTCTTCGATCGCATTCGCAGTGGGACTCAGCAACACCATATCATCCGCATAGCTGATGCTACGGATATTAACACCTCCCACGCGGCATTCAACACACATGCTACTGAGCTCCACCAAGATATCGTTAACATACAGATTAAAGAGCTTCCGAGATGATAACCCTCTCTGCCTCATTCCACACTCCAACCTGTATAACTTGGAGAGACTGTTTCACCAGTGGCGAACCTAGGCCTCCAATTTAGGGCAAGTCCAAAATATGGCTTTGTTTTTTTTAAGAAGTTTTGAAAATACACCAATCTTGATCTGTCTCCACTCTTCAGTTTCATAATCAGTTCTGTTGAGGACATGTTTAATAAAGCACACAGAAGGCATACTACTGCTATATAGATTGTATGACATATCAGCAGTTGCATACCCTCGGTGGCTTTGAAAAGCAGTTTGAGTTCGCTTGAGCGAAAGAAAAAAATATTTACATACAACACAATACATGAACAAAAGAAAAGCGTCAACGAAGTACAAACTATGTACAAAATTAAAAAAACAAATTATTTATATTCTAAATCGAATCGTCTCTCTTTCTTAAGGAAATATTTAATTACATCCGTGTAAAATGTTTGTGAACGTTTTAATTGTACCAATAACCGGTTTTTAATCGCGATAATTGATAAATCTGAAAGACGCTCTTGACTTTGTGTATTTCTCAAATAGGTATGGATGCACTTCAGAGATGAGAAAGTGCGTTTCGCGGAGGAACTTGTGGCTGAAAAAGTTACGACAAGATGAGCTAACTTTAAAAGCTGGGGAAAGACCTCTTCAAGACTATTTTCGTTTATAAAGTCAATGAGTTCGAAAACATTGCGGTCTTTTAATTCAGGGGACGAATACAATGAAATCAATTGGTTTTTCAATGTTTGTTTATCAAAATGGTTTGCGTGATTTTCAAATAATGAATTTAATGCCTCTAAAGGAAAATCTGAACGATATTTTTCGAATAGTTTGTCGTTGAACAATTGGAAAAATTTTAATGAGAAAATTTGAGAATATCGGCCATTAATTTCTGAAGATATGTTATCAATTATTTCAACAAAAAGTCGTTTGTATTCTGTCAGAGCACAGCGCACATTGCGTCTCAAACGAGGAGCAGAGGTATTTTGTAATGTGTTTTCATAAATGTGATCAAAATCCGACCGAAATTCAGTATGTAACCATGTCTGAAACTCCTTTATTTTATTACTGCAATAACCGACATCAACTTGTGATTTTTGTAAAATATTGTACAAGCAGTTGGTTTTTTCAAATACCCGGTGGAAAATTGAAGGAAAAAAATTGAAATTTAATGAACGCAATGTGTTTTCAAAATTCTCGTCGGCCAAGATCGTATCGCTATCCCAGTTCTACACATCCGAAAACAAATTATTCAGATTATCTCTTTGTTCGAATACTGTATTCATAATTCGTGACGTATACGTGCAACGAATTGCGGGCGCATTAGGCAATTTTTTGCTGCAATGTGCATCATAAAAAGACGACCGTTTTGTGCTGTTATTAAACCAATTAAATAAAGCCTGAAGGGTTTAAAAAAAGTGCTGACTTCCCTAATCCTGTTACAAGATTTAGATAAAACTAACGCCAAAATGTGTGTATTACACCAAATATACATAGCTTGGGGACAAATATCTTTAACTTTTAGTTGCACTCCATTTCTGACACCAATATGATCGGTCATGAATATCGTTTCCGTAATATTATCGGAGAATCAGACACAATTGCTCTCTGTGACTAACATTGTGAGTTTCGTCAATAATAATTGAAACGAATTTTGAATATTTTACTTCGTACTCGATGCGAGTTTTCATTACAGCAGCGACACAATGAATAATGTCATTTTGGATTGTACTAGATAAATAACTCGGCCGCTTGTCACTTTGTTGCTATTGCATATGCTTTTCTAACACGAGATCGTACTTGGAAAGAAGCGATATAAGTTCTAAAAAACTGCCTCTATTTCATGAAATCTCACTAATAATTCACATGCGCATTCATTTAATACACAAAATCGCACCACTTTTTACTTATACGTGTTAAAAACCACTTCAAATCATTATATGTACGATTATAAAGGAGCAACAATCAGCTGGCAGTCATGTTTCCGTCATAACGCCTTGACACAGAATCTTAGCGATTTGCCAATTATGACAGAAAAAGATCTTAGTATAACTAGTCTGATTTGAGCATTTCGTTCCAAAAAATCTTCACAATATGCTAACGCGTTTCATTGTGAAGTTTTTGGGAGAATTTCATGACAACCCAGCGGACTATCGATGTCAACAGCTCAACCCGACGGACAGTCGATGTCGACAGTCATTCAAGACAATCGGGGGTTTAAGCAATTAATATAGCTTGCGGTTTATATCAACATTGAAGCACTTTTCTCGTCGTTTTCTGTAATTTTTTACATACGCACACACTTGATACACAAAATCGCATCACTTTAACGTACCAAAATTCACTTCAAACCACTATTTAAACGATGAAACAGAAACAAAAATCCGTCTACAGTCAAGTTCTCACCAAAATTCTTTATTATGTCCTTTCAGATCTGTATCACAGTTTTCTTAGTCTGCCTGTTCATGGAACCTTCCCATAGAAAATACTCTGGTCATCGACGGCGAATACCCTTTGAATACTCAACCATATTGTGAAAAAGTGTTTTTTTCAAAATAAATAGAAAATTTTTCGTTATATCTTTTTTTTTGATAAATGTGTATGTAAAGCTCAGAAAACTACGTCGATTGCTGCAGACCACATCAAAATCAAAAAAGTTCAAAAAGCTCGAGAAGCTCAAAAACAGCGAGCGCTTTGCATTTGAAATTAGCGGAAAGTTGCAGAGACCACCAACCGTATTTTTTTAAATTATAGTTCTTTAGTAATAAATATACGTTTCTAATATAAAAAATATACGGCCTGCACAGCTCTTAAAATATTTACTATTATAATATAGCTACAGCTACTGTCTTTTTTTAGAATCGATAACACAATCGATCATGAAAAATCATAATCGTTTTGTCCTTTACAACAATTGGTATTTGGTAAGTGGCAGCTGGCAGCATTGATAGACTGATAGCGAACGACGTCTTTTTGACCAGCGACATTTTCGTCGGCTGGCTTTAATAATTCGCCTAAAGATCTTACAAAGTTTGTATTTAATTCATTAACTACACTATTTACTATTTTTATTACTTATTGCTTTATTTTGCAACAGTGATATGTAGTTTTCTTGTTCATATTATATTGAGTTTGCAACCTCTAGTGACAGTCTTACATAACTTGGGATATAACCTGATAGTATCATCTGATTAACAAAATAATATTTTATTATATTTCAGGGCCGCAAAAATGTTAGGTCGTTTCGCGCCTGGTGTTTGCGTCCAGGTGACCATGGGGGTAAACCAACAGCAGAGCCGTAACATGGCTACTTTGAAAGCCATTTCTATGCGTTTGAAGTCTGTAAAGAACATTCAGAAAATTACCCAGTCCATGAAGATGGTATCAGCTGCGAAGTAAGTATTTTTCGAACCTAGAAACGTAGTTATTGAACTTTAATCAATTTTTAGTTTGCTCATTGTAGTTACTGGTTTCGCAACATCCACTGCTACTTTATTTATATGAAAACTCATTCATTTTTCATCATTATTTCATCACAGCCTATCAAAAATCCACAGTCGACTAAAGGCCTCCCTCATAGAATATGCTAATTGCATTGTTTGGTAGAGCAGGTTGGCAAGAGCATTTTTTTATTATTTTTAGCTGTTATTGAAAGGATGCTGCAGCCCTTTCCCTGTATTGCTTCTTACAACAGGCCTGTGATATGTTAGCGGGGCTTATAATAACATAAATAAATTGGACAGGTCAGATGTGCAACAATGAAGTGTTTGTATGATATATAAATAATTGTTCCAAATGTTATGTTGAATTAGGTAACGCTGGATGTTTAATTGGAGATGATCAAATTTATAGTACTATTGTAACTGCCCATGCTTTTAGTATAATTTTTTTTATAGTTATACCAATTACCTGAGGGTTTGGAAATTAATTACTTCCATTAATATTAAGGGTCCCAGAAATAGTTTCCCCAAATAAATAATATAAGATATAGATTGTTACCCCCTTTTAATTTCTAGGAGAAATGTTTGAAATGGAGGAGGATCAGGATTAACAGTTCCCCTTTTATCATTAAATATTGCTCATGGAGGAAGATCAGTTGATATAGCTATTTTTTTTTCATTTATCTAAAATTTCATTTATTTTACAAGCTATTAGTTTTATTACAACTATTATTAATATACAAATTAATCACATATAATTTATATACCTGTATTATTAGTTTTTTTATAGGATAGGGTGACAAACGAGCACACAGTCCACCTGTTTGTGAGTGGTTGCTGTAGCCCATAGACATCTACATCTATCCTCAAATTAAAATCCAGATGCGTTGTCGCCCCTGAGGACTTAGATGGAATGCCTCATTTCCAGTAAAAAGGGTTTCTGGTTCTCTACACTCACCATATGAAATACAGCAGCATTAAGCTACTATTTGACGCTGGTATTCTGTGAGAGTGTGGTCCATCCTTGGTCGAGCCAACCCATTCGTGCTACAACTATACTACTAATATAACTGCAGCATGGCTCTACCACATGTAAGCAACAAGTAGTATATGAATTAAACAATTAATCATGTATCATTTGATTGTGATTACCCCCATGCCTCGAAAAGTATGTAAAGCCTTTGGTTCTGCGCCTGACCCCTTGCCGGTTGTGTTAGATTACTGTCCCATAGGACCATGAGAGTGTGGTGAATAGTGATTGCATGCACACTATATTTTTAGTACTAAAATTATGTCTTGTGAAAATGGCTAGTTCTCAGTTGAGACTGGCCGGCGTGACCGAAATCCGAACTGGAGGAGTTCATAATTAAATTTCGAGGAATTACTTTTATTTTGTCCTCATTATTTCAGGTATACTCGTGCTGAACGTGAACTGAGGGCGGCTCGCCCATACGGCGAGGGTTCGGTGATGTTTTATGAAAAAGCGGAGGTAAAGCTTATACATAATCATTAACTGCTGGGTTTTGAATGACCTTTTTTACTGTCTAGAAAAAAAATATTTTTTGTAAGATATCAGTGCCATGGGCTTCTACTCTGTTCATGGTAGAGCTCCTTTGATGGTAGAGCCCCTTTCCATCCTAGAAGACCGTCTAAGTAGAGACTATCACCTTATCTATTTCTGGCACAAAGCCACTCATTGTGTTTCAACTCGAAGAGTAAGATAGACAGTATGATTGACAGGTTGTGATGCGTTTCATCTTAGTCCTCTGACTTGGTTGTAGGACTCTTGTTCTGTTAGTCTATAGCTATATAAAATAGTATGTCTATAGTAAGGTCTAGTTATGTATAGTAGTGGTCTAGTACAGTAGTAGCAGTAGTCTAGTATAGTCTATAGTATGTCTTTTTTATAGGATAGGGTGACAAATGAGCACACAGTCCACCTGATGGTTAGTGGTTGCTGTGGCCCATAGATATATACATTTATCCTCAATTACAAAACGTAATGCAGATGCGTTGTTACCTGTGTGGACTAAGATGGATTGCCTTGTTTCCAGTAAAAAAGGTCTCCGGATCTCTACACTCACCATACGAAACAGCAGCATAAAGCTGCTATTTTACGCTGGCATTCTCCGAGAGTGTGGTCCTTCCCCGGTCGAGCCGACCCATTTGTGCTACAACTATACTACTAATATAAGTGCAGCATGGCTTTACCATGTTTAAAAAATGTCTAGTGGCTTAGAAGCTTTAGTATCTAGGTAACTACCACCCTCTTGCCTATTTCTGCCACGTTTGAGCTTGCACTGTCGTGTTTTGGTCTGAAGGGTATAGAGAGCCATTATTATTACAGGCTGTGAGCGTTCCAACTTAGTACTCAGCTGAATGATAACTTAAGCGTATTAATATGCATCACTGAAAATTACTTAGTTCAGTTGTCTGTAAGATTAGCATGTACATGCACATAGACAAAATTTAAGATATTAAAATATGTGTGATTTCAATTACTGAATAATTTGTTTGTAAAACACCCATTTATCTTTAAATTAAGGAAGTGACACATTATACTGTGTGAGCAGCCTGTACTACTTATTTAAACACTATAATATAATAAAGCGGAAGATTTTTTTGTTTCCTTAACCTTTCAATGGGCACACGGTCGGATCCGACCAAGGCGATGTTTCGTCAAAATTCAAGCGGTCAGATCCAACCGCACCCACCCACAGCACTTTAACTAAAAATTCTTATATTTAGAGACTACTTTTCTATGGAGAAGTTTGGCATTATAGAAATTAATTATAGAATCTATACAATGTATTATTATTTTTATTCCACTGTCAATTTACGATATTATTTGCCGACCATACGAAAATGATGCAATTTTGCGGTAGGCTAAAGATAAAAATTCATAGAGATAATTGATTTCTTTACACCACAGGATAGAGAATTTTGTGTAGATTCTGTAATGCCAAACTTATTTATAAAAAAGTAGTCTGTAAATACAAGTTTTTATGGTTTAAAGTGCTGTGTTTTATGGTTTAATATGGCGTAAATTGACAGTATAATAAAAATAGAAATACATAGAGTAACTGACTTTGGCTTAGACCACAGGATAGAAAATTTAGTATTAATTCTGTAATGGCAAACTTCTTCGTAGAAAAGTAGTCTCTAAATATGTTTTAATGGTTTAAAGTGCTGTGAGCGGGTGTGGTCGCATGCGACCGCTCGGGATTTGACGGACGCATGCGACTGCATGGGAATTTTATGGGGATTTGAGGGTTAAACATGCAAAACATGAAAAATTACTTTTGTTTATGATAGCCAGATTTATGAGAAATAGTATAGACTAGTTAGTTAGTTTGCAATGGGCTGTTTTCCGCAACTCCACGTCTTAAGTCAGTTAGTAGGCGGAGGTATTATTGTTTATGTTAGAAACTATTTAAAATTCATGCAGTTAGACCATAGTTCATATACATTCGAGTTGATAATAGGTTCTATTAAAACACCGTGTAATAAAGTAGTCGCCTTGTGTGCTATCTATAGACCTCCCTCCTATAGTAAACAGCTGTTTATTAATGAATTATCAATATTATTAAATAACTTACAGCACTTTGTTAATGTTGTAGTCGCTGGAGATATGAACATAGACCTAAAATTACCATCCAATATTAGAGATAAGTACTTAAACCTGCTGGCAGAGCAGGGACTGAAGTGTGGTATCACCGATTATACACGTATTGAACGAAGATTAAACTCAACTACACAATCTTGCATTGATCACATCTTTGTGCGCTCCTACACAACAGATCCTTGCTCGGCCGCGGTCGATACTGTACTGGCGGATCATCGCATGACGGTGGTTGCGTTATGCAGTATCCATGATTCAAAAAAACTTAACTGTGTCGCAGGTCAACAAATACCAATATATGACCCTGTAATATTAAGCGAGGAATTACGTACGGCGGATTGATCTCATATTGATGGTGTGCAGTCATCGCAGCAAATGTACACTTTCGTCAAAGATACTTTTAGTAATGCATATACTAGGGCAACGAGAACCATTAATAAAAACTCAGAATTGCATCGAAGGGCGCCGTAGATTAATAAAAAAATTATTAATTTGAGTGATAAACGTGATAAGCTGTTTAATAAATGTAAGAAAGACCAGAATAACAAACTATTAAGATTAGAATACAATAGAATGAGAAATAAGGATAACAAGGTAACCGATTATTACAGAAATTCTTATTATAAAAACAAAATCATTAAATATTTTGCTAATTCAAGAAAATTATGGCAAATTTTAAACGACATCGCTGGTAGGATTGTAAAACAATAGATGAGGTTATATTAAACACCTTTAAATCATTAAATCTTTTACCAATACGTATTGCAGACAATTTTGCAAATAATTTTGACACTGCTGTGAAAGATATTCTGCCAAACCGCAGCATATATATGTTAAAATTTGATCAAAACAATCTACCAGTCAATGTAAATAATTTTAGCATGTACTTTAAGAAGGCAACACCAGATAGTTTATCTAAATTAATCAATAAGTTAAGTACTGATAAAGCTCCAGGTTTCGAGTGCATTAGAATGAGAGATATCAAGGGCATTGTCAATATAATTTCAGAACCCTTAGCTAAATTTATAAATACCTGTATTAAAACAGAGATGTATCCCGATGAACTTAAGGTGGGCTGTGTTAGACCAGTCCATAAAAAAGGTAGGTTTGATGACATAAATAACTATAGACCAATTACTTTAACATCATCAACAGATAAAATAGTGGAAAAATATATCTGTAATCAAATACATGAGTTCTATGAAAAAAGTAATAATTTAAGCTCTAGCTGATTCGGTTTCAGGCCCGGTAAGAACACTGCAATGCTATTATCGGAATTCACAGATCAAGTTTATTCGTGGACGAATCAGAAATTTTATGTTCTAGTAGTTCAATAAATAGTATTGATTTTTCTCGTGCCTTTGATACATTACATGACAATAAGCTGATCACGAAGTTAGATAATACAGGTATTCGTGGACCTCTTTTAAATTGGTGTACAAACTATCTGACTAATAGAAGCTACCGTTTTAGGATTTGTGACAGCTACATACAGCACATCAGTCAAAGTAACCGAAGGTACAGCTCAAGGATCCTTTCTTGGACCTTTGCACTTTATTGTCTATGTCAATGAAATGAATAAAATCTTTAGACATTGTACTTACTATCAGTATGCCGATGATACGTGTATGCTTGTGGCTACTAAGGATGTCAATAATGCCCTGCTTCTATTACAGGACAATTTTGATAAATGGTGCCACGATAGCGGTTTGATATTGAATTATCAAAAGACCAAATTAGTCCATATACACTCACCAAACTTAAAATCTCATAGCGTATTAAAACATAAAATGATCACAATTGCCTCCACCATCCTCAACTTAATTGTAAGTGTTCCACAATTGAATTAGTTACTTCGCATAAATATTTAGGCTTAATAATAGATCACAAGTTCAATCGGCATGTACGTATAAACCGTGTATGTGATAAGCTTCGAGCATTTTTGGCGAACATGTTTATAATCAGAAAGCGATTAAACTTTCGAGTCAAAGTGATGCTTTATAACGCTCTTGCTGAATCAGTCATAACTTATGGGCTGAGCAGCTACGGAAGAACTGACAAATCACACCTATAGTACATTTACAAGCTACAACTTAGGATTTTAAATGCGATTGTACCTATAAAAAACTAAACTTCGGGCAAAAACAAATGAAAATTTTATATAATAAGGTACTCAATATCCATGATAAAGTTCAATATCAATTGTTAAAGGAACAATTCTTTAATTTAGGTATACAGCATACAGTTTCAAACAAAATTCAGACCCGCAAAGTAACTCAAAAATAAATATAGTGAGCGCATCGGCGCATACATACCTCGCCTAATAAATGGTCTGGATAATAAATTTAGAAGTGAACTTACAAAAGTTAAATAAATGTGTACAAATCCTTAAATTTTGTTGTTCCAGATATGCTTCAAAAGACTTACCTGTGATACCAACATGTTCTAATAAAGACAAAAAGCGGCAATGTTTTGCAATTACATACTAATTGCAAAACATTGCCGCTGACTTAATGTTTTTTCATGGATATTTTTATGCTGTAAATGTTTTAATATGAACATGTTTTTCATGTTTGCAACTTTGACAAAGTCAAACAATAAATGTTCATATTAAAACATGTAGTAACTGTACAGACAAAACGCCATCGTCCTAGGTCGAATTCTAACCATTATAAACCTAGAAATATGCAAAGGATGTACAGGATTTATTGTAGATCTCAAAAAAATATGATATTCGTTTGCCAAAAAGCTCTTTTGAAAATATTACACATAAAAAGGTATCGGATAGAAAATATGGTAAAGAATTATTATTTAGAAGGAAAATTGTCAAAATAAAACCGTGGCGGTAACCACAAGTCACATAAATATGAAGATAAATCACGAAGCGTAATTTTATTTATAAAAACATTTAAATGCACTGAAGTTCATTACTGGAGAGGCTAAGCGTATGTTTTTACCGGCAGAATTAAGTATCAAAAAAATGGCCAAAATTTACAATAACCAGGCAGCTAAACATCTCAAAGTAAAAGCCATATATTTCCATAAAATATTTAATACTTGTTTCAATCGCCCGCGCCACCGCTTGCAGGAGAGTGGTTCATCTCCCCCGCTGAACTGCGGAGGACAGTAACCCGCCTGCAACC
>DWHP01004898.1:0-12269 GCA_018247895.1 Parnassius honrathi
AAAATTGACTCAGAAAAAGTTACTTGTGAGTGTTTGGTGGACTAGCGCCGGTGTCATTCACTACAGCTTTCTAAAATCTGGCCAAACGATTACGGTGGATATCTATTGTCAGCAACTGCAAACAATGAAGAAAAAACTAGCTGCTAAACAACCGAGATTGGTTAATCGCTCTAGGCCACTGCTGCTTCACGACAACGCAAGACCACACACTGCACCACAAACAACCACAAAGTTAGATGAGCTACAATTGGGATGTCTGCGACATCCACCGAACGCCCCGGACCTTGCTCCAACAGCTTACCATTTTTTCCGGAATTTAGACCAACCCAACTAAGAGTTAAGCACACCGTTAGAATGGCGTCTGCTGGGACAAATATAAGTTTCTCCCAGTCGGATATCGCGCAAAAACTAACGTAGCGCTTAGCCTTAACCTGAAGCAAAATCACTGCTGAGATGTCAAGGTGGTTTGTCTCTTTCAGAGTGATCAGACGACGCTCTATAAGTATGTCGGATGGGACCAAAAACGAATCAGGCCGACACTGTCACATTCTGGCATGGCTTGTGGTCAGAACCCGTAAACCACAGAAAAGGCTCTTAGATGGAAGTTGAAGCGAGCCAGGATGCGAGTATTATGCCTATGGACCCCGTTATCTTAACGCCGGAAGACATATCTGAGGTGTGTGGTAGGGCCCCGAACTGAAAAGTCCGGGACTCGGCGAGCTGCATCACTACTGACTAAAGGGGTTCGTGATGTATTTCACTATTCCGCTTTTACAGTAAATTGTCTGTTTCTTTGTTATCACGTTTTATTAGCCAAACCGTTTCATGTTTTTTACATTTATATTTTGTTAGTTGAAATTTGGAGTGTTTTCTATTAATTTTATTATATAACCTGCCTAATCTGTACACATAAAACTTTTAGGCAAAAGTAATTAAAATTTTGCTTGTATCATTTCGCAGACCTCATAATTCCTTCTTTTGGGTTGTAGTAAATTGGGTGTGAAAACAGTGCAAGTGTGTTCTTTTTTAAATTGTAGACAGTATATATAATTTCCGTCACCCATCCTAATATGATGTGTTCGATGATGTAGCGAAAGAGACAATATCAAACACTTTTTGAATATCACTAAAATGGGTAGACATTTTTTATTGTCCAAGTTCTAAAGAATGAAACTTTTTAATCCGTGTATAGCATTATTTGTTGACTTTCCCTTTCTAAAATCGTATTGAGCATTTGAAATTATTTCATTTTCTTACAGATATTTCAAAAGCCTACAGTAAATGATTTTTTCATGATCTTAGAAAGGGAAGGTAGCGTTGAAACAAGACGATAATTTGAGGTACAGCCTCTTTCGCCGGTTTTAAATATGGGAATGACTATAGATTTTTTTAGTGTAAGAGGTAAGATGTCTTTTGATATACATCAATTAAATATATGGGTAAGAGGGCGGATCCCATCCCATACTGTACCACTGTCTGACTTAAGGTTTATAATTTGCCTTTCGATTCCCTCTTCACTAGTGTTAATAAATATAATTTATTTTTGGCATTGCTAAGCATGGGCTTTTCCCGTTTTAAGCAGACTTTCGTCTAGACATTTCGCATTTAAAAGGCTGCTACTACGTTAGTTGATCCACCCGTCAAGCATTACCACGTTCATTCTACCTGCCGAGTGTAACCACAATCTGCCTACCAAGGGTGATAGTTTCAGAAAGTGATATACAAGGTCTTTATGGCACACACAATATACGCTTTCCGACACCCACGGAACAAATTAGTTGATAGATTCTCTTATGCTGCTGACATATGGAAGGAATAAAAATACATTTCACAAACATAATCATTCCTTCCATTATTTTTAGCGGTATAATTCAGTAACCAGTTCCATTAACTTATTATGGAGCCGTATTAGTGTAATGTTTATGTTTACTAAAACTAACTAAAACTTGTTTAAAATTTATGCTTTTGGAATGTAAAATGTTTTAACAAAATGTAATAAAATTACCTACTTCATCGGATTAAGGAATATTACAAATTTCTGGTATTAACTAAAATATCGTGGAAATGAAAATCATTCACTACTTTAAAAAGATATAAGTATAGTAATAAATAAAGAAGATATAAAATGTATATGGGACCACACCTGATATATAACTGTTTTAATGAAATAAGAATAGTTAAAATCGGCTTAGTTATTTCTGAGAACCGGTGAACATATATATAAATATACGCGTTGATCGTCGAAGGCTCTTTAAACTTCTTTACTACGAAGAATCTTAATACGGGTGCAATTATATTTCAAGGTGTGATAATTTTACGGGTGGAATATTATTAATGAAATACAAACAAGTAGCGAAATTCAGTTAATTTTTATTTATCCCTACCGTTACAGCCTGTCAAAAAGTCTACGGCTGAACGTAAGCTCCCCATAGATTACCATAGTTGCCACGCTTGGAATCTGCAGCGCATCGCCTGGTTTATTTCC
This sequence comes from Parnassius honrathi, assembly GCA_018247895.1. Lineage (NCBI taxonomy): Eukaryota > Metazoa > Arthropoda > Insecta > Lepidoptera > Papilionidae > Parnassius > Parnassius honrathi. Next base: position 2,486 of record DWHP01004898.1, read on the forward strand.
CTCTGTCGCCCCTTACGACACCCACGGGAAAGTGAAGTAGTGGATAATCTTACACCGCCAACCCACAGTACAATTTTCATTTAATGAATACTTTATTAATTATCTATATTTCTCATTTTGTTTCTCAACTTTTCGTTGCAATAAATTTAAAGACGCGGTTACGGAATAAAAAGAATTAAAGTATGGAAGACATTGTGAGGATATCCGTATGCCCGAGAATTAAAAAATTTCGAGGGCAAAATGTGTATTATTAGTTCACCAACACGCGTTGAAGCAGCGCAGCGCACTGATCCTCTCATAATTAAAAAAAGGCCCGTGTTCCGTAGTGTGACCTACATATTAATGGCTGTAATTTTAAATAAAACTCACTGCCAGTTATAACGAATTCTTGAAATGGTGCTTCAGAAGGCTTACATTTCACACCCCAAGACGATTGAAAAGATATTAATTACCTCTTCAATAAAAAATATTAATTTTGAAATTTGCATCAGTTTTGCACTGCATATTATCATAACAATACTAAGGAGTAAAAAATCCCTACGTTATTTTTTGTGAATAATGTCTGTACCAAACTTACAAATTATTGACACTGAGTTGATTCGACAAGTGTTCAAGTTTGAAAAATCGGTTAGCTACTGAACTATGGATATTTTTACTTGTTAATACGCGAAAAACATCCCAACATGTTTCTTTCTCGTTTGAAACCAAACGAAAATTCGTAGCATGAGATAAAAATAATTTGAATTTTCTGACTATTATACTACATACTCGCATTTATTAAAATACAAGTCTTATATCACGAGGTAAATTAATGAAGTCTATTTGTTTGAATAATATTGGATTTCGTAGTTTCAGTTCAGTCATCATTTCATCAAGTTTATGGAGGTTTGGAAAATATCAGTAACGTCGTCGTATAAGATTTCAACAATTACGAATTTAATTACTATTGATATGCTATTAAGGGAACATTGTTAAAGTAAAATCATTTTGTTGTTTCTATGCAAAGTATACTCTTATATTGAGTAACAGAATGCTAGATGCGTATTGATACGATTGATTTTAACACTTTATGTTATAAGGTAGTAGATTAAATATTATACGTAGTTGTGAACCATCATTTCCTTAACAGAAATATTTGTAAGTTTATGCAATAGCACGTTGTAAAGCCGTGCTCCAGGGTATTACGACCGCAACAGGAATTAGTCGAGTCAACAGAAATTACGAATATGTACGTAGTGACCAGCGTAAAACAGTAGCGCACTGCTTCTGTGTATGCTATGGCATGTAGCGGGAACCGCAGTTGTTTTAGTTGGAAACGAGGCATTCTTCATACGGCAAGCAGTGAAAGACCATGTCCTAGATCCATATGGTATCACCGGCATCACGCATCTCGCACGTTTTAAGGTAATAGTGACATGAAGACGTGGCGTGATGGTTATCGAGTGGCAGCCTCGTTCGGTACCCCTCCACAAGATGGAGTAATGATCTGGTTAGAGATGCAAGAATTCGACAGATTCGACAGACAAGACTTGTAGCTCAGGACCGTGATTTGTTGCTTTCCTTGATGGAGGTCTGTGTTCAGAAGTGTTTTTGGGATGTGCTGTAATGATGATGATGAATGAATCAATCCACCTAAGTTAATAGGGATGACGACTTCATGTCCGTTTGTCAACTCTACTACTATAAAAATGATCTTGGGTTTTCAAACGCTACGAGATACATTTTAAAATAACACACATCATACTATATCTGTACAGTTTGTTGAGTCACGCGGAATCAGATATTCCAAATAATCTGCCTTGGCGAACACTTAATATTTGCACTGACCTAACCGAACAGACAAGGTCACGATTAAGAAGAATGTGTGTAACAGACGTCATTTTTAAGATTAAAACGTTCAAGTTCAAGAGGTTTTAATCAAAAGGAAAACTAGCTTATCAATTTTTAATAACAGTTACCTTCCACTTACTATTTGCTCACAATAATTAAGAACATCATTTTTAATTCACTATTATTGACTTCATAAACCATCCATGGCACAAAAAGTAAATCAGTACTTCACAAGTCTGTTACAGTACATTGACCTCCAACAGGATGTGTAAGTCAAATTAAAAAATAATTGTAGAGCAGTTTGCTAAATTTTTACGTATCGTTTGAATAATATTTATTTTGAGATGATTTTAACTTTCTTACAAAATTATTAAAATTCACGTAATCACCATATCATAGTTTTCTAAAATTATTCCCACAGTGCATTTAGATCAGGGCTTGATCAGACGATATTATTCACATCAATAATTCCGTGTAAAATTTGTCTAACTATACAAGTAACTGAAGGAATAGCCAATAATTGAAAATTTTACGGATGTCCTATGGGTTGCAGGGATGTCGATAGTAATTTATTAGGTCAAAAGGAGGTTTTCGTTTTGTGAGTAATAATTCTGTTGATAAAATTCCGTCACCTTCACTACCAGAACAGAATTAAGAGGTATATTTACGTTTTCATTACATTTTGGAACAATGTTCAATTTTCATTATATGGCCGTATCAATACCCACATTTCTTTATCAACATCATGTAGTAGTAACTTACACACCTACGCACAGTTTACTTAGTATATTACGAGTCCATAATGTTCTTTGGTATTTTTGAATGTGGAATGTACTCCACAAAAAGACTAAATATTTTTTTTCGTATAACAAGGTCTATCGAATTTAAATATAGGCATGTGCCCTCATGAAGTTAGATTAAGATTTATTACTGACAATTTCACTAGCGTTTTCAAAAGAAGTACGCCATATTTACTAAACAAAACGCCCACCTGCGGTGTGATTTATGTTTGATTTTATTTTTATGTTAAACTATTTTTATCATCTCTTCTTGATATCTTAATATACGAGTAACAGTATTAAGCGTCAGTCATATAAATTTTAGCAAATAATATATTTACATTATTAGTGTTGAGTGAACGTTGCTTTAAATTAAGTAACAGTAGTTACTGCGGAAATATAAAAGTAAGGTAACAGTAATTTAGATCACTGTTGGGATTTATACTCCTATTGGCGTATTGCATTGTTTTCGAATAATATTTTTATAATTTCTCAGTCATGCAATGTCTATGTTTTACTAGTGGTAGATCTCTTTTGCTGGCTATGAGTCGGTTTGGGTAAGTACCAACCATTTATCTTTTATCCGTCAAGAACTAAGATGGAATACCTCATTGCCTGTAACTTTACTGTCTCCTTATACCCTATAAACCTAAACATCATCCAAACCTGAAGGGCACCGTTGATCTAGAATCGTGAAATTTTTTACAGGGTGGTATTGACTCTTTTACTGTCTATCAATTTGTCTGAATATGTACCACTTACCTATTTCTGCCACCAAGCTGCTGCAAAATCGCTAATGTGTTTCAATCTGAAAGATATTACAGCCAAATAGTGAGGACAGGTACTGTGAGTTATCATAGTTTGTCAATTTATTGTAAAAAACAAATACTTTTTATCTTGGATCCTAAAGAGCACGAAAGAAAAATCTCCAACCAAACCTCTTATTAATTTTCTTCTTCCCTTTTTCATTACAATTACAACCTAAAGTTCATTGCTAAACATAGGCCTTCCTTATTATAGGTAGGTGGGGTGGCAACTGCATATTTAAAAAAATATAGTTATTGATCATCTCCTGTGTCAGCATCCCTTTTTGCCTCTTACGTCACCATAGAGACGATATGGTGTAGTGGAATTTAATACATTACGCCGTCACTACACTAAATAGTTCTTTTACAGATGAACGAGAGGAGATAGATAAATGCAGTATATTGACGGTCACTTCTTTATTTTAAATATTTCACATCAATAACTTAGAAAATTATTTTAACAAGTATGTTCTACAGTCATTGAACCTTAATCTAAAGACAATGTAATCTTATTAACACATGTAAGCTCATTATAACGAACATAAAGAAAAACGGAAAAAACATCGAAAATTATCGCGCACCAAGGCCTTTCAGTTTAGGTTTTTAAAGTAATAGTGTGCCTTATTTATTATAAGAGTAAATCCCGGTAAAGAAAATAATAAAACTATCGCCACATCGCGAATTTCTTTAATTGTCAACATTACTGTACCAAATGTCGAAATTTAGTTGTTGACTCAATTAGTTTCTCTAGTTTTGAGTTTATTATAATATTTAAGTCACAAACCTATCATTGTTGATACCATGGACTCGGGTAACACACGCACAAGCACACGCAACGCACACGCACACGTATACGCACGCATACAAGCATGGACACACTTACGCACGCACTTCCAACCCACCTGACGGTAGGTGGTTACTGCAGCCCATGGGCACCTGCAGCTAACTTTACACAAAAAAGAAAGGTGAAATGTCTTACAGTCTTTTCACTCCTAGTGCTCACTTGAATTTGGAATACTGTGAAGACAATTTTTTACTTAAGTTGCCAAAGTAGCCGCTATTAACGTATCGTAGAGTAGAACTATAAGGTAAATACTTTTTAACAAAAAAATTAAACTGCCGAAAAACTGAAAAGCAAAGAATAATAAACTTTTTTCTTTTACCTTAACAACTTAGTACTTAAACTAATGTAAATGTACCTAAGTTTATATTTTTGTAATTATATTGAGTTTTTAATTAATCTTTATAGTTAAGTTCTTAAACGAATGTAAGTATACCTAAGTAATTTTAAGTCGGCGCCAAACAAGCAAATTAATTAATTTCGTAAAGCGTGATGTGCGGCACGATACGCCCCTTCGCCGGAAAATGCCGAGCGTTCACAAAGTTAATATCAGCAAGACAGCCAATGTAGGTACACACGTAGGGCACACGTCGTTGCGAGAGTTCGTGTGGAAGGCGTATTTTTTAAAATGTTAATGTTTATCGCTGAAGATTTCACGTTGCATTGTTGATTTGATTAATTTCTTTAAATTTAAGGTAACTAATTGATCTTTGTTCATTGATTGCTTGGCACCTTCTAAAATTACCTATTGTTTCGCGTCACAATTGATGGCACTAGCGCCATCTGGTATCAAGCATCAGAAATAGGAGTGTCATGATCTTTCTGGAACTCTCCTAACAGCGCCATATGATAGCGAATAGAAGAATTAAGCTTTCTAGTAGGGTCCACTCTCGAACTTTCCGCACTTAGTCAGTCGGAACCGGTATTTGCTGGAACATTCTTGATGTTTCTGTGGAAAAGGGCTATTTAAAGTCACTGAGTGCCGCGCCCGGGGCAGTAATAAATTGGCAATACGAGCAAAGTTTTCGGAGTGAAATAAAGGGAACTAAAGTGTTAAGTGTGAATAATTATTAGTGTAATTTAATTTTTAATTGGTGTTCAGTAATTAAAGTGTCACTTTTGGTAATTTAATCGGCAGTTTTTATTGTCACGAACCTTAAGCTCGTAACAGTTGGTGTCAGAAGTGGGATCAAATCATGTCGATTTTACCGAAGGACGACACGGAGGGTGTCCGTGCCCGAAGTCAACGCCAGCAGGAGACGGACCAAAGAAGACTTGGTGGTGCAACGCCGCAGATGTAAGGGACCAACTTCCAGCCACGGAGGCTGGCCCGTGAGCAGTTCCTACACCCGCAGCACCTGACTTAGGTGTTCTCATGATGATGCTGCTGGAACAGGCACGCCGACATGAATAACAGGCCCGTCGACAGGAGGAACAGGCACGCCGACTGGAAGAGCAGCTGCGGAACGGACAGGAGGAACAGGCCAGTCGGTTGAAGGAGCAGATGCTCCTCACGAAGGACCTTCACGCTGCCTAAGGGAAGGGAAGGATAAAGTTGCTCAATATGACAACTGCCTGTCGGAGGCTGAAACCCGAATCGTGGAAACTGAAACCCGAATCGAGAAAGCTGAAACCCGAATTGACCAAGTAAACAATTGGGTTGACAACGTGATGGCTGACGTGAAGTAAACGCTGGACAAGCTCAAACTTGGGGATGGAATTACGCCCTCCATAGTAGCTACAACACCTTCGATACGTGGATTCAAAGTGCCGCCGTTTGACGGGACTTCTTACTGATCGGCCTACAAAATTCAGGTCAAAGCCGTTATGAAGGCGAACGGCTGCAATAAAAGTCAGGCCATGACAACTGCTCCTTGAGGCATTGGAGGCGAAATATGGTGACGCTCACCTGGAACTCGTCTTTCGTATACAGCTTAAAGATCGCGTGCAGTTCATCAACGAAAACCTGCAGCAGTGGGCTCTAGAGGTGGAGAAGCTGGTGCGAAAAGCATACTGGTCTGTTCCTGTGCTCATTGAAGGGAATCTGGTGTAGACATTCATCGACGGCATCCGCGACCTTGAAGTCAGAGCTGCTGTGAGGCTCGGATACCACGGGACGCTTAAGGAAGTCTTGGCCCATGCACTTGACGTTGAAGCCGTGCAGCGGGATCATCGGTCCCATCGCGTCAGGCAGGTTGCAGTAGCTGCAGTTCGTGACCGCAATAATGGATACAGTCCTAGGTGCTATGGCTGTGGAGAAATCCATCTTCGATCAAGCTGCCCTAAGCGAACTATAGAAAAGGAAGGTGATCGATCTCGAGTGGGTAGTGTGGCTAACGGCACCGCCCAGCAGCGGCAGGATCATCGTTCTCCTCACGTTCGTGCGATTGCAGCACCTACAGTTCGCGACCACAATAAAAGTTACAGACCAAGGTGCTACGGCTGTGGGGCAAGGGGCCATCTTCAACCCAGATGCCCTAAGCGTTCTGTAAAAAGTGAAGGTGTTCGATCTCGAAAAGGTAGTGCGGCTAGCAGCACCGCCCAGCAACAGCGGAAATACGACTTTACTATCGAACACTGCAGAGGGAAATGGCGTGACAACACAGATGCACTGTCAAGGAGACATTGTCCTGAAGATTGCAAGCATTGTACTAGGCAAGACGGTAAAGAAGTGGTATCTGTGAGGATACTTAGGACAGACCACCTCAGCAACGAGTGGGAGGACAGCTTACAACATGCACAGCAGGAAGATTCGGACATCGAGCCGATTCTGGAATGGATGAAGGCCAGTGCTCCCAAGCCCAAGTGGAGCAACGTCTCAGCGATGAGTTTGACCACTAAAAGCTATTGTGACCAATGGCTTCTTGCTGCTTCAGGATGGAGTTCTGTGCCGTAAATGGCGAGTGCCGGAGAGTGAAAGTGGTAACAAGTATCTCATGGTTGTGATAAATTACTTCACTAAGTGGCCAGAAGTCTTCGCCATTCCAAATCAAGAAACTTCAACAGTTGCAGATAAACTAGTTCATGAAGTCTTCTGTCGTTTTGGAGTACCTTTAGAAATTTACAGCGATCAAGGAAGGAATTTTGAGTCTCAAATATTCCAGGAAACTTGCCGAGTTATGGGTACTCACAAAACAAGAGCGACTTCTTACCACCTTACACTTACTATATATATATATATACTACCATACACTTTTGTTTTTAGTACAATTTTTATACGATAAGACGAAACATGTATTAAATATAGAAATACTGCATAAATCTGTGATGGGTCATAAAACACATGTTACCAGACTGTTGCCGCTTCAGTTTACTAGCTCGTAGAGCTATGTTTCTGGAACTATTACCGAAATAAAATAAAACCAAAAACATTCGCAACAAGTATTGGTTATTAAAACACGATCAGCGCCAAAATATTTTTATCGATATAAGAACGATATTTCATCGAATATGTATATAGTTAGATTAAATAAGTTATTTTTCTATCACAAAATTTCTTCTAAATTTAATTAAAAGTTATTTTGACAAAAGACTCCTGCGATTGGAGATAGCTCATAATTAGATGGATACTTCACTATTTTGTAACATAAGGCTAATTCAAATATATTTAAGAAACAATTACTTTACCCTGTCAAATCGCCGGTCTTAATTGAAAGATGAAAGAAAGATTAGCAGACGTTTTAGCGATTCATTTTATGACAACGAACACAAACGCAAAATATTTTGAAACAGGTCAACTTAATTTCGAGACAAACCATTAATTTTAAAATGTCTATTGTAATATTTTTCGAGAACATAAGACATATAGGAAGTCTATATATGCAGTTGGTTTAGGAGCGTGCATTGTGACATTTTTGGGGGAGACCTAAGTTCAGCATTGGACTTGTGAAGAGTTGTAATAATGATGATGATGAATAAATAGTTTTAAGTTTAATTAGATTATTTAGCTTTTCATCACATTTGACAAGATATGAATAATAATATACATATGTAGAGAAAGTTTTATTAAATTTACCAAATATAAAGCGCATAACACCATGTGGTGTTGACGTAAAAAAGGACCAATTTAAAAGGTGTTGCAGGAGGTGGCAAAAATTAAGGTGATGGGCAGCAGTATCTTTCTGAAAACTAATGAAAATAATTAGGTAAAATGAAATTGCCACCGCCAGGAAAAGAAACAAGACCAATTGCTTTGCCTCCTATAATATTATGTGATGCCTAGAAGCCTATAATGTACTTTAATATTTTACAATCCAGAGCTTGGCAGTGCGTGAGTGTGTGAGTGTACGAATTCTTTATTCCAATAATAGTTTAAAGTACAAAAACCGAGATGTACCCATATGCAGTGTAGAAATAAAGCTTTTACAAAAAACGTGTTAGTCCCTCAATTTAAAATGATCATTCAATGAATAAAATCAAAGTCAAATATTTTTTATATTATTTGTAAAATTACGATGGTTTTCACGAAGTTATGACAAAAATCATAGATGAAAAAAAGAAAAGAAAAAAAGCTATGCTGATATACATAAAGAACTGCATGCCTGTTATCCACGGAGCATCATTCTCGGTGGCTGAACTCATTGATTCCATCTTGCAACATAAATTTACATAAAAGCAATATTGCTCAAATTCCGCAAAGCCCTATTGTGCGTCGACTTGTGAAACGCTCGTGCAATTTGATTTATTTGTAACGTAATAATAGTTCTCGGATCAAAGTTTAAATTGTGTTATGTATAATTAGGTCATATAAAAATGGAAATAGGTACAATACAAGAATGAGGAATTACTGGAACTTACCATAAGCCACTTAGGACATATACGGGAAGAGAAAGAGTGACAGTGAATTTTCTAACAATCGCAAAATCAGGACCATCGTCATCAACAACGACATTAACTTTGTGTTTTTTTTTATTAAACTCCATAATTATTTATTGAAGTATTGGCGCACCTTCACTTCACCGTTACCTGAGTACTCAAATGGATTTTTTTCTTATTCTTTTTTTGAAAACGTAACCTCCACACTAGGATTTTCTCCTGTATTGTGGGAGCAGTTTACAAACACAAATTTCACTGGGACAAACATCCAGACTCGGAACAATTACTTGTAGGCAATACAAATACTTGTTCCGCGCGGGATTCGAACCCGCGGCCCCCAGCACAGCCACACATTGCTAAGCCATTGCGCCACGGAGCCGCCTCGTTACCAAAAAAAAGAGTGACCGATTCTCCGCACTGACCAGAAACATAGTAAAATTAAACTCTTTTTTCACGCTGGTAAGCTGTGCGAATGTGATCCTCCCCTGGACGAACCGAGCTATAACGTAGCTGCAGAGTGGTTCTATCACGTAGAAAGGGTTTCACTCGTATTCTTCATTTGAATAAAGACATCAGCCGGTTGCCTTACGTCATCAACACAGTACATAGTATATTGTTTACAAGAACAGAAACTTACATAATGATTTCTTATATTTACGCGAACACTACACATTGATTAAAACTACTTTTACGGATTTTATCGCGTTTTATTT
>DWHP01004899.1:0-12268 GCA_018247895.1 Parnassius honrathi
CTTCAATCCAGGTAAGACACATCATTGTATTTTTAATTAGCGGAAGGTTGCAAATTAATTAATATATTTATTATAATGGATTTCCACAAAGTAACGCCTGATTCCGTCAATTAACATTCCATATTTCTCTATAACCTCTCAATCCCCTAGCGGTCTCATGAGACCGCGGCCATATTCTGTCAAATCCCTAGCGGTCTCATTAGATCGCACCCACCCACAGCACTTTAACCCATAAAAACTTATATATAGAGAATATGTTTCTATGAAGAAGTTTGGCATTATATAATTAATATGAAATACTCTATCCTCTAGTGCCGCGGTCGTCATACTGCGGCCCGCGGAAGATATTTATGCGGCCCACGATGCGTCAAACGATTTTAGGAAATTATATCAAAATATCATGTAAGTAAACTAAATGGAAATACGCGGGGTATGCAGTCGCTCCATAATGATGTGGCGGCTCTAATGCCAAACCTACAATATTTTCGTAGCGTAAACATACCAACTGCGCGAAAATAATTCGAAATGGCATGTCAACCTAAACACACCGATACCGTCGTAGTTAAGGAGTTCCTGGCCTTTGTTCAACAAAAATTGGACGTCATGGACCAGGTGTCCCTGGAGCCGATACTGATGACCAGCTTCACTGAGGACTAGATCATCCAAGCGAAGAAGGTGTTAGCAGATTCAGCCGTCACCCAAATCCGTCTTATCACACGTCATAGAGATGGACGCGGTAAGAAAAACCTGCAAGACATCTTCAGGCTGTTCAATGAGAACGATCCTGATGACATCCTAACTTTCGTCGCGCATGATCTCAATAAGCTGCCTACCGTAACGTTCGGTCACGTAGACGTGACCAGATTGTTGAAAGACATCACCACGTTGAAAGCCGAAGTCACCGACCTCCGTTACAAATTTGAAGAATCGGAACGAGCTGCAACCTGCAACAGAGCTGAAAAACGAAGTCACTATGTTACGCAATATAATTGCAACATCTGCAGAATCACCGCCGTCGCAGAATGTAAATACGACACGCGGTAATCATAATAGTAGTCATATTTAACCGATGATTGCGACTCCGTCACGCGATACCGTCTGTCAGCGTGTAACGAGGGCGACCCCGGTCGTCATAGCATCACCACCGCAGCCCTTGACTGAACCCTTGAGTACTCCTCCGCCGAAGCCAACCTGTCAACAAGTGAAGACGTTTGCGGATGTTGCTCGAAAATCTTCATAACCGGTACCCTCTTGTGGTTGAAAACAAAAGAGTGTGGATGTAAAATCAGTTTCTGTGGTGACCCGAAACAAGAGAGATAATGACGGGTTTACTCTTGTTGAGAAGAGACATCGATCGAGACCCGTCTGTAACCAGCGTAGGACCGCCAAAATAAACGCAAGCACAGCTCTGCGTATTGTGGAGCCCACCATACAGCTCTACATCTCCCGTTTGGACAAAAGTACGTCGGGAGAAGACGTCCTGTGTTTCGTGGAAAAACGAAGCCGATGCCGCATCGAGGATCCGATCTCTCTACATTTGCTGCGTCTGGAGTCCAATAGGTCCACGAACTTCAAATCCTACGTACTCCGGGTTCCCGCAAAATACAAAGAGATATTTTTTGTTCCCGATTTCTGGCCCTCTGGGGTAGTGTTTCGCCGATACAGGGACGCGCCAAAGAAGAAAGTTCTTAGAATAGTGTTATATTTATATTTTATTTTATTTTTAGGTTAAGGTATATATTAATATAGGTCAATGTTCTTAATTTTTAACTTCTTGATGCCTGAAATAAAGTTATTGTATTGTATTGTATTATCTACAGCCCTTCACAAGTCCGCTGCTGAACATAGGCCTATCCCACAAAGCACGATTCTGATCCACCTCCTGTATCCATCAACTTCCTGCATGTCTTACCAGGTTATCACTCCATCTATTGGGGGGTGGCCCTGTACTTCACCCAACAATACGAGGCTGCCACTCGAGAACCTTTTTCCCCCATCGATTGTCGGTTCTTCGAACTATACGACCGGCCTATTGCCATTTCAGCTGACTAATCCGTTAGGCTCTATGGTTCTACTGTGAATATCTTTATTTATATGTTTAACATGCAGAAAACACGAGCATAGCCGTCTCCGTGGCTTGCTGAGTGACCTTGAGCTTCCTCATGCGGCCAGCAGTGAAGGGTTTTTTAGTGTTATATAAAATTACGATTTTATTAGTAAATGTAATTATGGCCAGTTTTTGAAAGCCTGATCAAACTCAGATTTTAATTTAATCAAAAAGTGAGCTATGTGTACTTTCCAGTTGTGTCCGTATAACCGAGCAACGAAAACACGTCAAACAAAATTAAAAAAAATGTTGGACAGCAATGTTGAACCACGCAGTAGATATTATGGCTATTAATGAAACCTGGTTAAGTCAAAGAGAGAAAGGGCGCGCCCCCGTGTTATCTGAATCGCGTCCGAGGCTGAGGTGTTGAATTTTACACACGGAAGGGTCTAGGAGTACGCATTCTCTCTCACCCATTTTCCCAACTAATTGAGGAAATGTGGTTAAGTCTAAGTGTAAATGGTTTGTCAGTACTTATCGGAACTGCATATCGACCGTCCTGGCTGTCTCTACAAATGCTTATAGATGCTCTTACCGAATCTTTATTTTCCTTTACTTAGCACAACTACATCATGCTACTCGGAGATTTCAACGTAGATTTATTAAGTCCCCACAATCTTCACAGAAAACTGATCTCTGATTTAAAAAAAATTAAAAACCTAACACAATATGTGAATGAGCCTACACATTTTACTGATCATAGTGAGACTCTCTTAGATTTGGTTTGCGCAGATGCTTCTGTTACCTATATCCGAGTATGTTATACAAAAGAATTAAGTAGCCACTCTTTCATCTCTTACCAACTCAATACTCTGAAAAATCGCTTGTCATCTAGACAAATAGCATACAGACCACTAAAGGATATTGACCTAGATCGCTTCCGGAATGACACACCAGTAAAGCTGGGAAAAAACTGGGAAAGCATCCAAAATTACCTAATGTTAATGATATGATCTTACAGTTTAAAACACAATTATTATGTCTCATTAATAAACATGCTCCTTTAAAAACAATAAGTGTCGAAGAACGTCAGCAACCTTGGGTGAATGGTAACATTAGAGAGATGATTAAAACCCGTAAGGAGGCACAAAACCGAGCATGTAAAACCGGCTTGGACATACATAAACTCTATTATAAGAATGTTAAAAAAGTTGTTAATACAGCATTTTATACAGAAAAACGGGCTTATTTTCATTACTATATAAACGCAAATGTGTCAAAACCTAGTATTATGTGGAAACACCTTTTTGAATTTCAAGAGGTAATTAACTGAATCTGAAGTCTCTAAAGTAATAAAAACATTACAATCAAGGTCAATAGGAATCAACGAGATACCACTTGAAATGTTACTGTTAATGCTTGAACTCATAACTAAAATTATAAATACTTCTTTTAACACTAACACATTTCCCGCATTGTGGCAGCAAGCATTAGTAAATGTAATATAATGTAATGTTACAGCCTATATATGTCCCACTACTGGGCACAGGCCTCCTCTCATTTCTGAGAGGGTTTTAGGCCAAGGAAGTGTCCGGCGCGCTGCCCCAATGCGTGTTGGCGAACTTCACATGTCTTCAAAATATTTTATTTTTATTTCTCAGACATGCGGGTTTCCTCACGATGTTTTCCTTCAACGCCGAGCACGTGGTAAAACAGCACTTAAAATAGCAATTAACAATTTCATTGGTTCGGGGATCGAACCCGGGTTGCTCGCGTACTGTGAAATTTACAGCGAGCGTTAACCATCTGAGCTACCACGGCTCTAGCATTAGTAAAGCCCATACCGAAAAAGGAAAACCCCGTTGAATTTAAGGACCTAAGACCCGTAAGTATGTTACCGAACCTTTCTAGTCTGGTTTCCGTAAATAAAGAAGTACTAACACTACCCTTATGGATGTTGTAGATGATATTCTTACAGTACAAAATATGGGGGTGGGAACTATTCTTGTTCTTCTCGACTACACACGTGCATTTGACAGCATAAACATCCCGCTATTACTCTCAAAGTTATGATACTACGGGCTCAACCCAAATGCAGTTATATGGTTTAGTAGTTATTTCCGAAGCCGGTCCCAGTGTGTAGTTTTAGAACAGGATAACAACTATGCAAAACGGGTTTCAACAAGCAGAACAATACGAAGAGGAATAGCTCAGGGGTCTATACTAGGGCCATTGCTTTTTATTTTATATAACGCGGATATGTTAAAGCATATTAGAAATTGTAAATACCATATGTACGCTGATGCTTTTTATTTTATATACCGCGGATATGTTAAAGCATATTAGAAATTGTAAATACCATACGTACGCTGATGACTTGCAATTATATATCACTTTCAAGTCATCAGAAACAAAATCAGCTATAGGTAAGCTAAATGAAGATTTACAGCGCATTTACAATTGGTCATGTAATAACACTCTTATATTAAATCCACAGAAAACAAAATACTTAATAATAGGGTCGGATAAACAAATAAAAAATATAGTTGTAAATAATCCTAATGTAATTATAAATGGAAAACGAATCGAAAGAGTATCAGAGTACATTTAGGTGTACTAATAGATGAGAGCTTAAGATTTGAAAATCATGTTTTAAGCGTAGTACGAAACTGCTTTTTTAGGCTGAAAGTCATGTATAGAATAAGAGATTATATAGTATCTGATCTCCGTACTAAACTCTGTGAAACATTAGTTCTTTCAAAATTAAACTATGCAGACTCTGTAATAGGCCCTAGACTCTTGGTACGCTTGCAGAATCTCATACAGCGCGTCCAGAATGCCTTTGTTAGATATTGTTATGACGTACACATGTCACACCGTTTATAAACGATGCTGATATTTTAAAAATGAAATATCGTAGACAACTTCACTTTGCGTCATTGCTATTTGGTATTGTCATACATAAGTCTCCAAATTATTTATACCATAAATTGAAATGAGCCAAAAATATTAATATTACACACAACACCAGGGCCTCCTACTATAGACTTACATGTCCCACATTCTGAACTGCAGCTTTTCGAGGTAGTGCAAGTACACCGCTACGAAATGCTGGAATAATTTACCACCACCTACACGCAATCTGAAGACAGTTAAATTATTTAACATTAAATATAAATTACACCTATTAAACCATCAGAAAACCGAGTAATCGCATTTATTATATTACATGCTTACACGTACGTACACACACACACACACACACGCTCACACACACACACACGCACGCACGCACGCACGCACGCACGCACGCACGCACGCACGCACGCACGCACGCACACACGCACACACCCACATACACACTCAGACCGCGCTCGAGCTCGAGTGAACTCTTGTCTTGCCTAGAAGCCCGTCTAGGTAGGTACCGCCTTTTTTGTCTGCTGCCATTTGGCAGTGCTTGCACTGCTGCGTTCTGTCTATAGGGTAGAGAGCCAGTACAATTACTAATATATATGCCAGTATGTTGCAGTAGTGAACGGCAGAGATAAGCGACGACCTAATGCGACCATCCTTGAGGTAAGGCCTATTTAATAAAAAAAGAATTATTAATAATGGTTCTCAATCTGCGCAGATATCGCACATAAAAAAAACAACAGACTCGAATTGAGAACCTTCTTCTTTTTGGAAGTCGGTTAAAAAGAACGTTTCATAACTAGGCACAAGTGTCCTTTATATTCTCATTATGAGAAATCCTACAGAGTAAGTAAGTAAGAGTAGAGTAAGTATAAAACGAAATATTTAAACGTCTGCGGACTGACTGTTCTACAGCCCTCCCACAAATGATTAGAAATAAGCCTGTACTATCTGCGGGACATACTTTAGCACCTTCACTTCACTTACGTGGTGGAGCCACGCTGCAACTATATTATGGCTGTAGAACAAATGGGTCTACTCTACCACGGAACGACCATGTTCTCACAGAATGTCAGCGTGAAATAGTAGTAGGTTGTAGCACGAAAGGGGTCGGCTCGACCGGGGAGGACCACGCTCTCACAGAATATCGCTGTAAAATAGCAGCTTAATGCTGCTGTGTTTCGTATGGTTAGTGTAGAGAACCGGAGACGCTTTTTACTGAAAACGAGGCATTCGATCTTAGTCCTCACGGGTGACAACGCATCTGTATTTTTATTCTTAATCGAAGATAGTGTGAGATGCCTATGGGCCACAGCATCCACTTAGCATCAGGTGGACTGTGCGCTCGTTCGTCACCCTTGTTAAATAAAATAAAAGACTTCACTTACACGTGTGTGTCGGCCACGATGACAGTATGCACGTGAGCGGCGAAGGCCCACGCCAGCTCCGCCGCCACCACGCACAGCTGTACCGCTCCAGACTCCAGCAGCTGCTGGACCAATCGCCGGTCGCCCGCCTCCACGCCCTCGTGCAGGTACGCCACGCCCGCAGCCAGGGTCTCCTTTAGCATCTGTACACCAAAATAAAAATGTTTAGAGCATCTGACCAGATTGATTGCACTGCAATCAATCAAATCAAAACACACTTCTCTCACAAACTTTGCGGTTGCGGAAAGTTATGCCGCGTTTTCACTACACGTGTACTCTCGGACCGAGTGCGCTCGGATGCCTACTCGGACGCTACTCGTAGTGTGTAAACACGTAATCCGAGCGTACTCGGACAGCGACATCCGATCAGAGTGGAGTCGGATGAGGTTCTATTTTTACGAGGACACTCGGACAATTTTATGGTGACAACACGCCGCCAACTAAAAAAAGTTGAACGAACATGTTACTCTGAGGTTTGTGGAATTATATGAAGCGGAAGAAGTGTTGTGGAACGTGAAATGAACCGAATATAAAAACTAAGATGCCCGATGCAAGAAAATTCAAAAACTAAAAAATCTAAAGGGACTGGCTCTGGCGTTGATGACATTTATGTTCCCTCATTAGCGTGGTTCGAAATTGCAGATAGATTTTAACCTCAGTGAGTAACATAATATCTGCCACAACTTCTATACCTCGCAGCAGTTGATCAGTCGTCATCGCGTACAAGGAGACGAAATTAAATGCTACTTTGAAACTGATGAACTCGTAACGTGTCAACCAAGTTCACAGTGGACTCCTATACTATCTGGCTGCATGAGCGCATTCTTCGAGAGCATGGAATACTATAATACATACATAATAGAACGTGGAAGTAGGCGGAGCCCGTGTAGCCACTAAAATGTCACTAACACGTCAATTCACACGTATAAATGTCAACACGAGGTGTGTTTTGACGTTACAATCGTTTTCAAATTTCGCATGCGAATTATTTAGAAAATGCCGAATTGCACGCTATTTACAAACAAGTATGTATTAAAATCTGTCTGTTAATACAGCGAATCGGATTTTCAGTAGTGATAATACCTTATTACTCGTATGTGTGCTCCCGGCGACGCCTATCGTCGTACAAAATAAGGTTGACAGCAATTCTATTGTGTATTATAGTATTCTATGTCCGAGAGTACTCACATAGTGAAAACCCGGCTTTAGTGGGACAGTGTCTATTGCAGTGTGTAACACGTGTAATTGAAATTGAAAGACATGTTGGCAATTTATTCCACTCCTTTGCATATTGCTTCCAACTACGGAGGTAAGTTTAAATACGAATTAACTTAGAGTCAGCAGCTGACCTTGTCTTTGACCCTGTCGAGGAAGGGCTTAACCAGATCGTGCCTGGCGCGCAGGAACCTGGCCGGTCGGCCGGCTGCTGCCGCCAGAGCCAGTAGATCTGCTGCCAGGAGTCGAGCATGTCTCCGCGATGGTACGAATACAGCGCACGGCCTGCTGCCAGCGAACCGGGATATCGCGTTGTAGATAGGCTTCGTCATGGCCGCCAAACGGGAGCCCGCGTGCGAAATATTGAAGCCCTGTGGGGAAAACAGTTCGTAAGCTTATAAAATATCAATGCAATCATCCATAACAGCTACTACACTTAAAATACATTTTTATAGTATATGGTGACAAACGAGCACACAGTCCACCCGATGGTAAGTGGTTGGAGCTGCCCATAGACATCTACATCTATCCTCGACTACGAATTAGAATGCAGATGAGTTGTCACCCGTGAGGACTAAGATGGAATGTCTCGTTTTCAGTAAATAGGGTCTCCAAATCTCTACACTCACCATATGAAACACAGCAGCGTTAAGCTACTATTTGACGCTGATATTCCTGTGAGAGCGTGGTCCTGCCCCGGTCGAGCCGACCCATTCGTGCTACTACCACGTATAAAAAACATGCCTCTCTCGTAGATTTTTGAAGTGAAAACTTCTTAAAAATCATTGTGATTTGAAATTGGATGAAACGAAAAAGCTTCAATAAAAAGCGACAAACATATAGATCTATAGGATTTAGCCAGTGAGAGAATGAGATAGAAAAGTGTACAGTGTTTCCTGTTATCTCGGTCTCCTTTTCTGTTTCACTTCCACCGCGTGTGAACTGCGCCACGTCAGTATAAACGTGTCTGCGAGAGAGAATATATGAGTGCCTGTGACCTGTATGTGCAGCTCCAGCGGCAGCGGGCGCACGCTGGGGTGGAAGTTGAAGGAGGCGTTGGAGTTGCAGCCCAGCCACTGCGCCACGTCACGCGCATCTGCAAGCGGCAGCGACAGCGCCACGATGCGGATGGGCCGCCCTGGAAACAATGTTTTAATATGTCACCCGTATCTACCATTGGTTACGGCCTTTATACGTCATTCACAGCTGGGCACAGAGTTTCTCTCATTTCTAAGAGAGTTTTAAGACAAATAAATGTCCTACGCGCTGCCCCAATGCGAGTTGGCGAATTTAACGTCTTCGAAATACTTTTTATCTTATTTCGCAGACATGCAGGTTTCCTAACGATATTTTCTTTCTCCATCGAGCATGTGGTAAATCAGAACTTAAAATTGCAATTTACAATTGTCATTGGTGCCGGCGAGAATCAAACCCGAGTTTTAAGCTTAATGCTAAGCGAGCACTTAAAATTTATTTTTACAGCCCAACCCAACCCTTACCATTACAGAAAACAAACGTCTATATGATAAGCCTCTCCCAGAGATTTCCAGGTCTGCACTCCTTTGTTGTCCAAATACCATACATTCGAAAAAAATTTTGCTTCATCTTTTGTAATGCGTACAGCAAAGGAATGGAATAATATGCCAGTATCTGTGTTTTCATACGATTATAATGTGTCTTCAAGATAAGAGTGAATAGGCTTTTGTTAAAATAAATCTCTTTTATCGCATCTACCACGGGGAGTGCTCTGAGTATATGTTCGGACTAATTCCAGCCGCACAATTTCAACATCGCACATCGCGACAAAACTCGCGATACCATCCATACCATCTGTATGACTGGCGATCCATCACTAAACGATTTAAAAGAAGTTTTCTTCCTCGCACAACTTCCTTGTGGAATCGGCTACCACCAGAGATTATTCCGGACCGATACGACTTAGGAACCTTCAAGAAAAGAACCTACTCCTTTTTAAAAGGCCGCGCATCTACCACTCCCGTGGTGTTGCAGTTGTTCACGGGTAATCACTTACCATCAGTTGATATATAAGCTCGTTTACCCCCTCTCCTATAAAAAAATCTTCGGCTGCTTCACCATTTACCATCAGGTGGGATATAGCCTGTTCGCTTAGATACGGTCTCCTTCGATTCGCGCCGCCTCGGCACGCACCTCATTTTGTCAAAGGCGCTGCCACGACATCAAAGGTCGCCGCGTGCGGCGTGCACCCGCAGGAGAATTTGGCATTTTATAACGAAGTGCCGTAGTGAAAGGTTATTTGCTACCTAACTTTTGTTTATTATTTGTATTCCTATTTTATTAAAATAACCATAAGAATAAAATAGCATTCTATTTTATTCTTGGAATCGAAAAACATTTATTTAGCAAACATAATAAAAAAAGCAAAATAATAAGTGCGCCTCCGAGTGTACCGACGACTAATGACGACTAAGGTAGAGTCAGTGAAGTTCGCCCTAAACGGAATTTTATCGAGCAAACTGACAATATATTGAAGACAGGCTAAATTAAGAGTACACGTAACAGAAGAGCATTTATGCGCAGTTATACGGATATGTCTCAGGATTGTACCAAATGGAGGTCCGTACACCCGTTTCTGCCCAACCTTCTGGGTGACAGACGTGAGAGTGTATATGACATATGTATGTATATACGTATGTATTATGTCATCAGAAGACGTATACTCACCAATTTGCGACGAGATGTATCTCATCCTAGAACAGACCACTTCTAGTACCGGTCCCTCTTCGCCGCCCAGCAGTTGCAAAGCGTCCACAATCAGGAGCGATATGTTTTGTACACCCTTACGCACTTTCCATCTGACATATATAAAAGTAAATATATATTAAGCACTGTTAACTGTGTTTTATTTACATATAAAATTCAATAATAATTCTACCAATCATAAAATATAATTTTTTGTGTATCCTTTTATGAACACAAAAAGTCTACACATCTAGATCAGGAAAGGACCACGTTGTAACAGAATACCGGCGTAAAATAGCAGCTTAATGCTGCTGTGTTTCGCATGGTGAGTGTAGACAACCGGAGACCCTTTTTATTGGAAACGAGGTATTCCGTCTTAGTCCTCACGGGTGACAACTGACAACGCATCTACGTTTTCATTCGTAATCGAGTGGACAACAACAGTGGTACAATACTGATGTCGTGTTCAAAACAAAGGTGGTACAATCAGGTGGACTGTGTGCTCGTTATAAAAAAAAAATAAAGTTTGCTATTATCTTATTTACATACATCTTTATTTTTACATGTTATGTTAATGAGGGCATTTTCGCCTTCTTCTGTAACCAGGGCGACGCCTTTTAAAAATGAAGTGTAACATTTGACAGATTTCGTAGCAGGGAAGCTACTTTGTTAGAAAAATATAAGTGTTCATGTCTTTTTCTGATATTAGTTATATTTTAAAATAATTACATTACAAATTAATAAACCTAACTACAATTATTCCTAAAAGTAAAAAATAAAAATGTGCAAAAAATTAAAAAGCAAACCACTGAGGCATTGTTTTGTGTATTAATATAATAGTCAAGAAACTGATAAACTTTTATTTAAAACAAACTGCTCAATTAAATGACATTAAGTAAAAAAAATCACTTCAATGTCATCTAGCGCCATCTGGTGAGCGTAAAATTATTAGCCCTCATTGGAATCCAATGAACATATAAGTACTACAGTCGTCACGTGTATCACTCTATTAATTATTATGTAAATTATCCTCTGAGATTACCGTCTAGACAGCACGTCCCATTTCTCAGCGGTGGTAATTATAATCTGGCCCTTGTTCAGCAACTTGTGGTCTGTAGCGGTTTCACCGGTCAGCTGCACCACCTGGCGATTTTAAGGTGTGATTAGTTTTCAGAAGTTATACGCTATATGGTGCTTGATTACAATCGCCCTGGTAAGTAGTGGTGGTAAATTCCTATAACGGTAACACTATTAGGGGCGTAGCTACCGCCGTATCAAGCGTATTAATGTTACGTGGAGCCCGCGCTAGATGGGCTAAAATGTGTGTAAGCAAAAATTCGTAAAATGTTATCCATAATCACACTTAAACTCTTAGGCCGAACTTCCCGAGAAAAAAATCATATGGATAAAAAGTACCCAACGTGCCTAAAGAACTTTTCACTTCCAAAATTAAGGAAGTCAAAAAAAGAATCTCTTTTTTATCTCGGGTCAAGTGGGCGCCAAAAGTTGGCAAGACGTCTCACTTCACGATCGACCCGCGAACACAGATTACTAAATCTGCAACGCGTGCCTGTCAGTAGACATCAGTTATTGCCCGATTTCCCCATTTAAGTGAATGACAATGACAAACCAGTTCCTAGGAGTATTAATTGTAAGTTTATTTATTTTATTTATTTAACAAATTATAGATAATACAGAGGATATAAAATGGTACAACATAAGCTTCATAAGCT
Source organism: Parnassius honrathi (assembly GCA_018247895.1). NCBI lineage: Eukaryota > Metazoa > Arthropoda > Insecta > Lepidoptera > Papilionidae > Parnassius > Parnassius honrathi. The sequence goes on from DWHP01004899.1 coordinate 12,057, forward strand.
TAATGAAAACTTTACCGTGTACCACAAGCCGCCGACATTAAAAATTTGATATATGAGCTACACCTTAATCTACAAAACATGTATAACGCAACCCTACTAAACAGCAATTGGCACGGTCAACACGCGGTAAATCGACAATACATACGTAGTTACCTAATAGTGCACAAGAAAGGTGTGAGTCTTGCTACCGCCCACTTCACCGCGTCAAAAAC